>KQ998209.1:277098-288603 GCA_001598015.1 Dorcoceras hygrometricum
TATATATGTCTTTTTACGCTCGCCATCTTATTTCCCACTCGTCTTCCGTGCTTACCTGTGCAACCACGTAGCACAGCGACATAACAAAATTTTGCTCGAAAGATTCACTTCATCCAAAAAGAAATTCTTTATTCGGTTTTATATATATATGTCTTTTTACGCTCGCCATCTTATTTCCCACTCGTCTTCCGTGCTTACCTGTGCAACCACGTAGCACAGCGACATAACAAAATTTTGCTCGAAAGATTCACTTCATCCAAAAAGAAATTCTTTATTCGGTTTATTTATCTGAAATATCTTTTTAATCGCAAGATTTGTTTTATCTGAAAACTCTTCTTTATATGCTTGATCTACTTTATCCGAAAGATTCATTTTATCCAGAATAAATTATTTATCTGGAAAGGTGTTTCTATCCTATGAAAATTTTTGAGTAAATATAATTTTCTATTATCCAGATGATCTTATTGTGAGTATTCTTATTCGGTTGAACTTAGTTATGCGATCTGTTCGGTGGGGATGGAGGGCGACAGAGGAAAATGGAATGAGATGTATGAAGTTAGTAAACATGCATTGCGAATATGTAATTATAAGGACCGTGGGTTTCCCTTTGGTGAGAACAAAGGGCAAGGATTACGGCGATGGATGGAGGCTGTACCCGAATGAGGTAGATGAACCTGGTGAGGAGGTCATACAAATATGTAAATTTGAGGAACGAAAGAATAGTGGGAAACCGGGACAAAGAATGAAATATTGCGTATTTGAAAGTTAAATTAATCTTTTCTCTTGGAGATTTTTTTACCATATCATTATGCTACGTGATTGCCATGTAGTGAGACGCGGGCGATGGACGAGTAAATGAGATAGGAAGGGCATATCTATCTATCTATAAACACATATGATGTCATCGGATGACTTTCTTTATTCTTTTTTATGTATTATCAAGTTGATCTTATTTGATTTGTCACTCATTATTGAAGAAGAGTCTATGTTAATAATAAATTTATTTGCACACTATTATCGTAACAAACCAAAATCATATGGAACAAATATGTATAATATCTGATTACATTAAAATGAATTTCGTTGTATATATTCATAGCAGCATGTCTATGGTTCATTTTAACCAGATAAAATATGCTATCCGGAGACAATTTATATGGCATTTTCAAATATTTATTCTGGATAACGGATTTCCCGAGAAAATCCTTGAAACTTATAAAAGTATCTCAGACAAAAGATATTTTGAGAAAACATTTATTTTCTGAAAAATCTTTACAAATTATTCCGAAACATATTTTAAGAACATAAATAGTATGTCTAGACATACTAATAAATATATTCCGGATTTTATTTTTTTCTCATGTATACGTGTACTAGTTTGATCAAGCATTTCAAATATGCAGTCCCTATATGTTGTTACTAGAAATGTACATTTGGATAATGAAAAACGTTAACTATCCTAATAAATATTTTAAAAAAAGAAAAAAACAAAGCTGGATGCCATAATCGATGAAGTCAGAATTCATGCTGGGAGTCAAAGATAGACTACTGAGATGGCGTGGCCATTTGCAACATGTGATTTTCAGCGACTTCCCATTCTCACCCCAGCCCGTGGCCACGATCCATTCCATATTCCATCCTTTCTTGGCACATTCGTCTTCAATACTTTCTCATCACCACTCAAGTCAACAAACTAATGGCAGATCATGTGCTATACCTACACCCGATGTAACCTATCAATGGATCGCATAGAAGTATCTTTTGATGTTTTCTTCAAACTTAAATCTTGTCAACAAGATGTATTATTGGAGTCTAACAATGCTTTAGAAGGCACTGTTCGATGGATTGTTCGACCAGCATGCAATACAATCCATAATAAAATACACCATGTAAACGTAATTACATATACACTACAACTTGTTAACACATATATATAAATTTTAGTCTCATATTTCCCCGGAGACAACCTGCCGGTGCATAAATTCGGATAGAAACTGAACTTCCATCCCAGTTAACTCGTTAAACATCCTTCTTTTCCTCCAATATAACAGATTCCCCCAGTAGCCCAAAATGCACACTCGAATAATGTCCTCAGCTCTCCTTGTTACATTCTTCTTTCTCCTCATCGTGCCTCTAGTGACTTCACAAAATGCTCCCCGTTTCAGCCTCATCAACAAAGATGAATCTTCAGGCTTGTATACCATGACAATTTACATGAAAACCCCACTGCAGCCCTCAAAATTACATCTTGACCTGGGCTCCTTCTTGCCCTGGTATGACTGTGCTCGCCACCACAAATCCTCCACCTACCAGCCTGTGATCTATAATTCTTCCCTTAGCGTCGATCTTGATACCAAAGCTTACGGAAACTGTTTCGAAAAACCCAGCCCTGGATGCTCCAATGACACCTGCAGTTTCTTCCCTGAGAACCCGGTTAGTCAGAAAATTGCAACTGGCCTGCTCCTTACGGACAAATATGCTTTGCCCATTGCGAAAAAGCAGTTTCAGCTTGGAAAGGTTTCTGAAATCGTGCTTTCTTGCACTGGTCCCAACAAATATTCCAGGATTTACAGGGGATTGGCTAAAGGGTCGACAGGTTTAGCATCTCTGGGCAGGTTCAACTATTCCCTTTCGGCTCAAATCAGCCGTGCATCTTCTCCATTGTCCCCATGGATTTTCGCCCTGTGCTTGCCAACTTCATCTAAGGCTCCTGGAATAGCTTTGTTCAACTCTCCAGGGCCCTACAACTTTTCTCCCGGTATCGACCTCTCCCGGTCTCTCACTTACACCCCACTCATACTGGGTCTCGGGGAGCCGACACTCAAATCTTCTACTGGTACACATCACCAGATTATTACATCGGGCTGACTTCCTTCAGAGTCAACAAGAGAGATGTTTCGTTGGACCCGACCCTTTTAGCAATTGCTGAAAATGGAATGGGCGGAACGAAACTCGGCAGCTCTGCCCCATATAGTGTGCTACAAACATCCATTTTCACTGCTTTGAAAGATGCATTCGTGAAGGAATCTGTTGGATACAACCTAACTGAGGTCAAGCCGGTGGCGCCATTCTCTTTGTGCTATGCAGCGGATACGACTCTGAGTACCCGCCTGGGCCCGGCAGTTCCAACCATTGATCTTGTTTTGCAGAACACTGAAGTGGTTTGGAGGATTTACGGGTCGAATTCAATGGTGAATATTCTGAGTAATGGTGTGGATATATTGTGTCTGGGGTTTGTGGACGGCGGTCAGAAAACCAGGACGTCCATTGTGATAGGAGGGCATCAGATGAAGGATAATTTGCTGCAATTAGATTTGGAGCGTAAAAGATTAGGATTTAGTTCTTCGCTTTTGCTCCAGAGTACCAATTGCGCCAATTTCAATGTCTAAAACCAATCTGTACTGCATAACAAGATTTTTCTACATCTGCCTACTAAATTTCCTTACCTTTCTTGAGTTATAGACCATCACAGTTGAGTTCGAGCTTTTGGATTTCTTTAAACTAGTCAACGCTATACGTGAATGTTCTCTACACATCATACAGCAAGTACAAAAATAAAAGTTCGAGTAAGAATAATACTTGGATAAATTAGGTCGAGAGGGCAATCCAGAATCAATGGTTCATAAGCCACATCACATACATGAACATAGCATTACAAACAATAAATCATTATTCATAAGTTCAATCATGACAAGACCAAGATAGCCTCATTGAAATAACATTCATGACTTCTGACTTGATTAAACCAAGAGAGAACCTTCCATCACTGCAATGGCTTTTCCTCGAAGCAGCACTCGCCGATTCTCCTCATCAAGATGCAGATTAATTACGCCACTTCTTGGCGATGCCTAATTTAAATAGGCGATGTTAGCACAGCAAATACTAGCAAGGTAACAAATTAATGGTTGAAGCAAGCATTTCATGTGATACAAACTGGCTGTCTACCTGATAAGCTATTAAATCACATTTTCCAAGCTTCTTGCTCCAGTAGGGAGCCAGAGCACAATGTGCACTTCCACATACAGGATCCTAATCAAACATTGAAGCTTTGGTGATTCGACTAAAAAATGTAAGTAAATCAAATATAACATGCACTACTATGTGCATTTCTGCACAGGCATGTTTTTGTACTTGATAAACAGCTTGGCCTAGGGAACAACATAACAAGACACTAACTTTCTTTCGAAATTATTTTACAGTTCCAGGGTAGTGGGAATAAAACTTTAGCAACTTACCTCATTCAGTCCCAGCTTGGGGCAGAAAAAGCGACTGTAAAAGTCGAATCCTGATCCAGGAGGAGCGGGGCCAGTGACGATAATCCCTCTCCCTGTACACTTTTCAATTTCAGTAAATCGTGGCTCTACTTCTACAACTTCATCTCCAGATGGCAGCTCCACCTGACATATAACAGAAGTGGGCAACATTTCAGGGAAAAAAGATAATCATTTCCTTAAGATATAGTCTACCACCTCCTTAGAACTGACGGTCCTCCTTAATCTAACCAGGCGTTATAAGGAAAAAACGTTTTCCAGCACTTGTTGATGCTTTTTGATATACGCACACACGATAAGAAAGTAACTCGTAGTTCAGACTTCAGAAATTCAGTTACACAAAATAGTTTTTATATTTAAGAGCCAACAGAATACATACCAAGAGGTCTTCGACTGCAGTTGTCTTATGTATCTCAATAACAGAAGCACCGCCCAAGCTTTTAGAAATGGTTGAAATCTCATCAGCACCATCAAATTTCGTGCTTGGGACTACTGGAAAATCCAATTCAATGAGGAAACTCTCACGGGCATTACAATTTTGAAGGTTGGATGGATCCAATGCCTTGTTTTCTGGTACTTTTTTCGCAGTCAATATCCCCGAAAGAGTTGAAAATTCAATCACATCAGAACTCACCAGTCCATATACAAAAAGAAAATGAGCTGCAGCTAAAGTTGCATGTCCACAGAGTTTGACCTGCATAGAAGTCACAACCAACAGTGAACCATCAAACAGGAAAGTATTGCCTGCAGAGACCAAGCACACCATTGGATATAACCAGTCTCTACTCAGATACAACTCATAAAGGAACTAACACTAGTTTTGGTACTCCGAAGTCACTCTGGCATACCAAGTTACCAGCAGATGGAGCACAGGAAGCGAAATAGAAGGGCTGAATCAGCAGCTTATCTAAAGCATAAATCATCATTGTGTGAAGATATAAAGCGGAGCAAGCAGGTAGCACACAAGGCATTTGGCACCGAAAGCTTCTCAATGCATCTCGGACATGATATCTAATGTTTCGTAAACAATAAGATTCATATTTCAAAACTCCTTAAGTAGCTTATAGATATAATTTCCTCTTTCTTTCTGTTAGAAAATGTGTTTAGGACTGCTGAGTCATAGGTTATGTTGAATGAGTCAATTTGTTCTTTGATTTTTAGTGTGTTATTATAGTTGTTATTCATGTTTGTCATCATGGCATGATTCTAGGACCATGATCTTAGTGGGTAGTTGTTATATTAGCTATATATATATTGTAACGTCTTCTGAAAGTAATATTCAAGTTCCTTGTTTACTTTTCATCTCTTCTTCTCTGATTTAAAACTAACAGCAGTTGGTATCAGAGCTACCTTCTTAAAGGACCTATGTTAATTTGGTGCCTCATGGAAGCTGAAGCAAATTTCTCTGCAATTGCACCGGCGGTGTTTAATGGTGACAACTACCAGCTTTGGGCAGTACGTATGGAGACATATTTGCAAGCTTTGGATCTCTGGGAAGCAGGGGAAGAAGACTATGAAGTTCCTGCACTTCCCAACAATCCCACGATGGCACAAATCAGAGCACAAAAAGAAAAGAAGACAAAGAAATCAAAGGCAAGGGCATGCTTGTTTGCTCGCATCCTGTCTCTGAAGTCAGCAAAGGATATATGGGATTATCTTAAGATTGAATATGAAGGAGATGAGAGAAATAAAGGCATGCAAGTCTTGAATTTGATCAGAGAATTTGAACTTCAAAGAATAAAGGATTCTGAGACGATCAAGGAATACTCTGACAGGTTGCTTAGCATCGCAAACAAGGTGAGGCTTCTTGAATCTGAATTTACTGACTCAAGAATTGTTGAAAAAATTCTTGTTACAGTACGTGAAAGATTTGAGGCAACAATCACTACCTTGGAGAATACCAAGGATCTGTCAAAAATCTCTTTGGCAGGATTACTTAATGCCTTGCAAGCACAAGAACGAAGAAGAATGAGGGCGAATACAACAACTGAAGGAGCTTTGGCAGCCAAGCACCGGAATGTAGCCAAAACCAAAAGAAATGAAAAGCAGAATTCTGGAAAATACTGGGCAAGAACAGAATCAGCAAATGCAAAAGGGAAGTATGGAAACCATAAGAAATCCTATCCACCTTGCCAACACTGTGGAAAAAAGGGTCATCCTCCATTCAAATGCTGGAGAAGGCCTGATGCACAGTGTACCATATGTAATCAGAAGGGACATGAAGCTGTTATCTGCAAAAATAAAAATCAGCAGCAAGGTGAAGTAGCACATGCTGCTGATCAAGAGGAGGAGGATCACCTCTTCGTTGCTACATGTTTCTCGGGTATAGAATCTAGTGAGAATTGGCTTATTGACAGTGGCTGTACTAAACATATGACATATGATAAATATTTATTCAGGGAGCTGAGCAGCACAACTTCATCAAAGGTCCGAGTTGGAAATGGAAAGTACATAACCGTGAAAGGAAAAGGAACGGTTGCAATCTCAACATATGCAGGTACAAAGCTAATTTCCGATGTGTTGTATGTCCCTGAAGTTGATCAAAACCTGTTAAGTGTTGGACAACTAATTGAAAAAGGTTTTAAGGTTGTCTTCGAAGATAGAAATTGCTTGATTAAGGATGCAGAGGGTCAAGATACTTTCAAAGTAAAAATGAAAGGGAAGAGCTTTACTCTAAAGATAGTCTTTATTGTGCTACTTTCATTGATGATTTCACCCGCATGTGTTGGAATTTTTGAAACATAAGTCAGAAGTCGCTCAAATCTTCTGGAAGTTTAGAGCTAGAGTTGAGAACAAGAGTGGTTGCAGAATTCAAACTCTTAGATCAGATAATGGCAAGGAGTATACCTCTGATGCATTCAATCTTTTTTGTGAGGAGGCTGGCATCCAGCATCAATTAACTGCTCCATACACTCCACAACAAAATGGAGTAAGTGAGAGGCGAAACAGATTCATATTTGAGATGATACGATGTATGCTATATGAGAAAAATCTACTGAAGCAATCTGGGCAGAAGCAGCAAATACTGCTCATTTCTTGCAAAATCGGCTTCCAACAAGAGCAGTGAAGGATCGAACACCCTTTGAGGCATGGTATGGTTATAAACCATCTCTTAATTTTCTCAAAATATTTGGATGTTTGTGCTTCATTCATATCCCACAGCTTAGAAGAGATAAATTAGATAAAAGAGCACTTCCAGACATTTTTATTGGCTACAGCTTGGTTGCAAAAGCATACAAAGTTTTTCAGCCACAAACTGGAAAAATTATTATAAGCAGGGATGTGCACTTTATGGAAGACGAAGCGTGGAACTGGGATGATGCTAAGAAGATGCCTACAACCTTGAAAGAGCCAAATCTCAAGCTTCTCGACTTGAATTCAACAGAACAAAGCATTGAAGATTTGGAGAATGAAATGGTGGATGATAATCCAATTAGAGGTACAAGATCACTTTCTGAAATCTATCAAAGATGCAATATTGCTGTGTGTGAACCTACAGATTGAAGAAGCCAAAACAAATAAGAATTGGGTTGCTGCAATGGAAGAGTTGTTCATGATTGAAAAGAACAAAACATGGGAGCTGGTTGATCGTCCTAAAAATAGAAAGATAATTGGAGTCAAATGGGTGTATAGAACCAAGCTTAATGTTGATGGCTCTATCAACAAGTTCAAAGCGAGGCTCGTTGTCAAAGGATATGCTCAAATATTTGGAGTGGACTACTCAGACAGCTTCGCACCAGTTGCGAGACTTGACACCATCAGGCTCTTACTTGCTGTTGCAGCACAAAAGAATTGGAAGGTGCACCAATTAGACGTCAAGTCAGCATTCTTGAATGGTTTTTTGCAGGAGGAGATCTATGTAGAACAACCAGAAGGCTACAAGAAAGAAGAAGAAGAAGATAAAGTCTATCTTTTGAAAAAGGCACTTTATGGACTGAAGCAAGCTCCACGAGCTTGGTACAGCAGGATTGATGATTATCTGCATAACTTGGGATTTGCTAAAAGCTTATCTGAATCAACACTATACGTCAAGCATAATGGAACTGACATTCTCATCATCTCACTATATGTGGATGATTTGCTTGTGACAGGAAATAATACAAGTATTGTGGAGAAATTTAAGCAGGAGATGATGGAGATTTTCGAGATGACAAATCTCGGATTGATGACCTTTTTTCTTGGAATGGAAATCAAGCAGAATGAGTTTGAAGTCTTTATTTGTCAGAAGAAATATGCCAAGGAGATTTTGAAAAAGTTTAAACTTGAAGAATGCAAACAGATGGGCACTCCAATGAACTCAAAAGAGAGGCTGTGTAAAGAAGATGGAGCAGAGAAAACTGATTTGGCATATTTCAGAAGTCTGATTGGTTGCTTGATGTATCTGACAGCAACTCGACCAGATATTCTGAATGCTTACACGATTTATGCATTGTGCAAGTGAAGAGCATCTCAAGGCTGCAAAGAGGGTGCTTAGATATGTGAAAGGAACATGTGATTTTGGAATCAAATACACAAGGAGCAAAGAGTTCAAGCTGGTTGGTTTCTCAGACAATGATTGGGGAGGTTCCATTGATGAGTTTAAGCTGGTTGGTTTCTCAGACAATGATTGGGGAGGTTCCATTGATGGTATGAAGAGCACTTCAGGCTACTGTTTCACACTTGGTTCTGGCGTTTTTTCTTGGAGCTCAAAAAAACAAGAAATTGTAGCTCAATCCACTGCTGAAGCAGAGTTTATTGCTGCCACAGCTGCAGTTAATCAAGCATTGTGGTTAAGGAAGATTTTATTTGATCTCACCTTAGAGCAAACTCAAAGCACAGAGATTCATGTTGACAACCAAGCTGCTATAGCCATCTCAAAAAATCTCGTGTTTCATGGAAAAACTAAGCACTTTAACATTAAGTTATTTTTCTTCAGTGAGGTACAAAAAAATGAAGTTGTTACTCTTGTCTACTGCAGAACAGAAGATCAGGCTGCTGATGTGTTCACTAAACCACTGCCGATTAGCAAGTTTGAATTTCTAAGGACACAACTTGGTGTCAGCAGCTCCTAAAGCAAGAAGGAGTGTTAGAAAATGTGTTTAGGACTGCTAATCGGCCTAGGCGCTAGGCGGAGGTCAGCCGCACCGAATATGGCCTAATCGGCCGTCCTAGGCGGCGAACCGCCTAATCGGCCCTAGGCAGCGCAAAATCGGCCAGGAAAAAAATGGCCCAAAAAAGGCCCATTTTGTGAGGATTGAGAATTTGGATTAGTGTTTAACTGGTTTGAATTGGGATTAATCACGAGTATTTTTGAGGATGTTGCGAAAGAAACGAAGTCCTACTTAAATATCGATTTTTGGTGAAGTCAACGCTGGTCAAAGTTACTGTAGCTCCTGCTGGTGGATTTTTTGAATCAGCAGAGGTGACGTCAGCGTAACGCAATGTGAGCTGCTGGTTTTAGAATTGAATTTGAAGTTGCTGCTGGTAGACATTGCGCGTAGCGTGAGGTTGAGCGAGGAAGTGACGCGTGTTAGTCAACATTTTGGAGTGTTGACTATTGATTCAGCAGATGGCTATTGGAATCAGCAGATATGATGGCGTAGGCGTGACGTAATACTTGCTGCTGGTAGTATTTGCGTTTGGTTGGTTGCTGCTGATCAGCAGGCGCGCTTGTGCGAGAGCGTTGAAGTGACGTCGTTTGGATTAGTAGATGCGTCGTCGTTTTGTGTTATTTCTCGCAATCAGCAGATAGATTGTATAAGAGAGAGAGCTGTCAGCAGCTCTTAGTTGCTTTGGCTTGCGAGAGCTGTTGTCTGCTGATGGTTGCTACGGCGTCGTTTAGATAAGTTGGAACGGTGTCGTTTTGTAGCGTTTTCATGAGATTATTGTTTAGTCGTTGCTGCTGATTTTACGAAAAGAAAAGAGAAGATTGCTGCTGATAGACTCCTGCTGTTTTCTTCGATAGATCTTGGTGTATCAGCAGGCGAGAATTGAAGAGGTATTTATAGAAGTGTTGATCAACACTTAGAAATATTTTGAACCAGCCATATCTTATCTCTTCTTCTTCAACCCTCGTCGAACTACTGTTCACCGAGACAATTCTTCCCTGGATTTCCATCGCATCCAGCCTTCGTTTTTGGAGATCCTTGTGGCGCTGAGTTCCCCCTGCTTAGCTCTTTCGTTTGCTACCCATTTGAGAAGTTGGTTTTCGCTGGAGGTGGAAGCGTGTAGCTGCTGGACTTCGAAGCTTTTGAGGAAAGCCTGTGCGTGCGTTCTGCTGCTAGCGTGAGCTTTTGGGTGAGCAATTCTTGACACTTAGAAATATTTTGAACCAGCCATATCTTATCTGTAACAGATTTGAGCTTCCAGGAAGTTCCTGCTGCGTGATTTGAGCCAGGAGAATCTGTTAGGTAAATTGAGGAATTGAGGTACGAATTGAGCAGCTCTTAGCAGTTTTAGACGTGAACATGCTGTGATTGATGTTGTGAATCTTGCGGATGTGAATTACGTGAATCAGTATGTTGAATGATTGAGTTACATTCTGTTTTTACGTATTGTGCATTGTATGCATTGTGCATTGATATTGATTGGCATCATGCATACATCTCGAGCCTGAATTGACAGATTTGATTTGATAACCTGATTGGGTGCCACGTTGCGACTGGCCGACTGTTAAGTCGTGCCCGAAAAGTCCAACGCTATCGTCGGAGTGGTGACTACCGGATTCGAGTGTCTACCACCGAGCTGTGATGGGCTGGCGGGCCCCGATGATCACGGACCGATGATTTCCACCGGCTGATTGGCTGTGAGTGGTATAGAGGCTTGATTTGAGTTGCCAGTTGATAGACTGGTCTAGCTATCCGATTTCTTGATAGCCCTCATGCATTCATAGCATTGAATTGTAGCATGTTGCATGTTTATCTGCTTTGATAGCTCTTTGTACTGAGGCTTGACCTCGTGCATGTTTTTCCTGCTTTGTCTTGTTTGGGTCTGCGTGCCCATTTGCAGGAGCTTTAGGTAACCAAGCTGGGCAGGGTGGAAGTTCAGCTGGTCGATCCCCTCATCCCTGAGTCCCAGTTTATTTATGATATGTATTGACCCGGGGAATGCCCCGCGTTTTATTGTATTTGGGGGAATCTGTATTTTGAATTGAATTATGAGGTTATTTGTGGTATGAGTTTGATTTAACTTATATTTTGAATATCGAATATTTTGAATGAAAGATTTGAAGTTCAGGCCTTTGTATTTCGAAAAA
>KQ998209.1:297962-340257 GCA_001598015.1 Dorcoceras hygrometricum
GAGTGGAAGTTCAGCTGGTCGATCCCCTCATCCCTGAGTCCCAGTTTATTTATGATATGTATTGACCCGGGGAATGCCCCGCGTTTTATTGTATTTGGGGGAATCTGTATTTTGAATTGAATTATGAGGTTATTTGTGGTATGAGTTTGATTTAACTTATATTTCGAATATCGAATATTTTGAATGTATGAATTGAAGTTCAGGCCCATGTTATTTCGAAAAATTTTTAAGCCCTGATTTTAAGCTTCCGTGATTATGCGTTTTATTGTGTTAATCGTTAGTAATTAGCACGGGCCTGACACATTTGGCCATTAAAAACAAATTTTGGCCCTTCTAGTGCCTAGAAGGGAACGATTAAAAACAGAAGCAGTAGTCACGTTTACAAAGAACTGAAGAAGCATTCAAGAACAGATTTTGGCCCTAATTATTTGGAAAATGCATATGTTTCACATACACACGAAATAACACCAGCACTCCAAATAACAGAAGTACAGAAACCAACCCCACCCCAACTTCCTTGCTGCAAGCTGTTGGTTCTTGTGTATGTTGGTTCTTGGTTTGACCAACATGTATTGACTTTTTATGGTGAATATTAGTTTGAAACTAGAGTTTGACTGACACGTTTCTGAAGTACCCCATCCCACAGTCTTATTTACTTTATACAGTGGAATCCGCCTAGCGGCGCCTAGTCCCCGCCTAGGTGGCTTAGGCGCTGGCCTAGCGCCCGACTAGCGCCTAGCGAATTTTATAACATTGTGAATGAGTCAATTTGTTCTTTGATTTTTAGTGTGTTATTATAGTTGTTATTCATGTTTGTAATAATGGCATGATTCTAGGACCATGATCTTAGTGGATAGTTGTTATATTAGCTATATATATTGTAATGTCTTCTGAAAGTAATGTATTCAAGTTCCTTGTTTCCTTTTCATCTCTTCTCTCTGATTTAAAACTATCACTTTCAGAAAAATCTGCAGTAGGCTTCTGGGTCAAGTAGCATGAAGGGGTTAGGGGACAGCAAAATGTCAAAAATCAACCCAGTTGCCGATGATCATTGAATCTTTCCACGTAAGAAAAGTGGAACCATGAATATTATATGAGCAAGAAAAAAGAGGCGGACCTCAGCAACAGGAGTGAACCAGCGAAGACGAAACCTGGGGTCGCCGGGTGATCCAGCAAGCGTAGTCAAGTAACAAGTCTGGGAGAAATTAAACTCACGCGCCACCGCCTGCAGCCACTCTTCGTCTCTCTCCTCTTCCAAGAAGCAAACCGCAGCTGGGTTTCCCTTGAATGCGGCTTCGGTAAATGCATCAACCTGATGCATAACACATAGATGAAACAAGTTCGAAATGAAGAAAAGTAGAAACAACGACACATACCACGCAGTATCTGACGGGCTTCTTCGCCATGTCGTGATTTCGAGCAAGAGGATGAGTGAGCATATATGTACATATATATATACACACACACACACCAAGACTCTTTGTAACAAAATCGTACCGTCTCTTGTCAACCAAGCTCTGATTTAAATATTAAGTAAAAATAAATCGTTCTCGTTTTCCGTTTTTCTTCTTCCCCACTCATAGCATTGTCACTTTGTCAGGCCAGCCGCCAGCCAGGACTTGGGTTAACTGTCAACTCCCCCAAATCGATTACGGGTCGGGTAAGATTAAAAGCCAATTATATGCAGAACCCGGTCTGGAAACCCAATTTTTTTTCCCAATTATAAATCTTTACTCTATTATAAGAAATCTAATATTCTTCCATGACACTTTAGGCTCCGTTGGAAGAATTTTGAACCTATGTTAATGTTTTTAAACATAAAAAAACTTAAATTACATGTTTGAATAAGAAAATTATAAAAAGTTTTTGAAAATATTTTTAAAAAAGTAATTTTGAAGTATAATTTTTAAAAAACATATGATATTTGTTTTAGTATATTTTTAAAATACAAAATATAGGTAAAATTTATACGATCATTTGAAACTTTCTAATTAGATTAATCATTTGAATTATTTTAATATTTGTTTTAATTATAAATTATTTTATAATATAATGATTAAACGCTTTTCTAATTAAAAATATTTATAAAATAGTTGTCCAAACACATATTTATAGTTAAAACAACTTTTAAAATCTTTTTCAAAATCTTTTTAAAAACACTTGTATAAATATGCTTTGTAAAACTTGTCTGCGTGCCCATTTGCAGGAGCTTTAGGTAACCAAGCTGGGCAGGGTGGAAGTTCAGCTGGTCGATCCCCTCATCCCTGAGTCCCAGTTTATTTATGATATGTATTGACCCGGGGAATGCCCCGCGTTTTATTGTATTTGGGGGAATCTGTATTTTGAATTGAATTATGAGGTTATTTGTGGTATGAGTTTGATTTAACTTATATTTCGAATATCGAATATTTTGAATGTATGAATTGAAGTTCAGGCCCATGTTATTTCGAAAAATTTTTAAGCCCTGATTTTAAGCTTCCGTGATTATGCGTTTTATTGTGTTAATCGTTAGTAATTAGCACGGGCCTGACACATTTGGCCATTAAAAACAAATTTTGGCCCTTCTAGTGCCTAGAAGGGAACGATTAAAAACAGAAGCAGTAGTCACGTTTACAAAGAACTGAAGAAGCATTCAAGAACAGATTTTGGCCCTAATTATTTGGAAAATGCATATGTTTCACATACACACGAAATAACACCAGCACTCCAAATAACAGAAGTACAGAAACCAACCCCACCCCAACTTCCTTGCTGCAAGCTGTTGGTTCTTGTGTATGTTGGTTCTTGGTTTGACCAACATGTATTGACTTTTTATGGTGAATATTAGTTTGAAACTAGAGTTTGACTGACACGTTTCTGAAGTACCCCATCCCACAGTCTTATTTACTTTATACAGTGGAATCCGCCTAGCGGCGCCTAGTCCCCGCCTAGGTGGCTTAGGCGCTGGCCTAGCGCCCGACTAGCGCCTAGCGAATTTTATAACATTGTGAATGAGTCAATTTGTTCTTTGATTTTTAGTGTGTTATTATAGTTGTTATTCATGTTTGTAATAATGGCATGATTCTAGGACCATGATCTTAGTGGATAGTTGTTATATTAGCTATATATATTGTAATGTCTTCTGAAAGTAATGTATTCAAGTTCCTTGTTTCCTTTTCATCTCTTCTCTCTGATTTAAAACTATCACTTTCAGAAAAATCTGCAGTAGGCTTCTGGGTCAAGTAGCATGAAGGGGTTAGGGGACAGCAAAATGTCAAAAATCAACCCAGTTGCCGATGATCATTGAATCTTTCCACGTAAGAAAAGTGGAACCATGAATATTATATGAGCAAGAAAAAAGAGGCGGACCTCAGCAACAGGAGTGAACCAGCGAAGACGAAACCTGGGGTCGCCGGGTGATCCAGCAAGCGTAGTCAAGTAACAAGTCTGGGAGAAATTAAACTCACGCGCCACCGCCTGCAGCCACTCTTCGTCTCTCTCCTCTTCCAAGAAGCAAACCGCAGCTGGGTTTCCCTTGAATGCGGCTTCGGTAAATGCATCAACCTGATGCATAAGACATAGATGAAACAAGTTCGAAATGAAGAAAAGTAGAAACAACGACACATACCACGCAGTATCTGACGGGCTTCTTCGCCATGTCGTGATTTCGAGCAAGAGGATGAGTGAGCATATATGTACATATATATATACACACACACACACCAAGACTCTTTGTAACAAAATCGTACCGTCTCTTGTCAACCAAGCTCTGATTTAAATATTAAGTAAAAATAAATCGTTCTCGTTTTCCGTTTTTCTTCTTCCCCACTCATAGCATTGTCACTTTGTCAGGCCAGCCGCCAGCCAGGACTTGGGTTAACTGTCAACTCCCCCAAATCGATTACGGGTCGGGTAAGATTAAAAGCCAATTATATGCAGAACCCGGTCTGGAAACCCAATTTTTTTTTTCCCAAGTATAATTCTTTACTCTATTATAAGAAATTTAATCTTATTCAAACCTTCTGGCTCTGTTCGAACAAATTTTTAAAAATAATTTTAATTTTATTAGAGTTAAAAAAAACATTAACTTATATGTTTGGATAGGAATATTATAAAAAGTTTCTGAAAATATTTTTAAAAATTCATTTTGAAATATACTTTTTAAAAAATATGTAAATTTTGTTTATTATATTTTTAAAAGACAAAATATACATAAAATTTATATGTAGGATCAATTGAAACTTTCTAACAGTTATTTATATATATATAACTAATACAAAAGGATAAAATTAAATATGTACAAGATAAATAAACAAAGAGGGAGATTTTATTTAAGTGACGGTAGACGAGACAAAGTATTAATACCCCTATATTTAATCATCGATGATTGATGATATAAAAGAATAACTTTTACATAAATAAATAGAAAACTGGAAATGGTGTGTGAGTCGTGAGAAATCTTAATTGAGGGAGAGCTAATATTTAAATATTATTGTGACTAATATTTTAAAATATAAATAAGATTCTGTAAAGAGTAATAATTCTAGAAAACTAAAAATTTATTCTAAAGCAAAAGTTAAAGATCGCAAGATTATGAAGCTATTAAGTTAGAAGAAAACCAACAATTTACAATAGTGTTAACTTATGCTGAAATCCCCTAAACCGGTCTTATCAACTCGCCGATGTGAAGAAATGAGGCATTTCCACACACAAACAGACGTGGCTTTGTCGGTCAGTACTCTATTATTAGAGTGTTTGAATTTGAACAGACGACGCCATTCCAAAATCTTTACATGAGGCATGGTAAGTCAGGATAATGCACTAACTGGTTTTTCATAGTGTATTGCCAAATAAAGGATCACCAAAACCCTTCTTTGGCCATTTCGAGAAACTTGCAGAGCGTGATGTTCGGAAGCTCGCAGGAACCGGACTGTTTCTTTCATATCTCTGTCATCTTTCTAGGTTTAGTGCCCTGCGGTCGGGTGACTGTGAACGACACCAAGTTGTTGAACTGTTGAGAGAGGAAATATCGATGTCAAAAATTCAAGAAATAAATGGACGGAAGTTTTAAGTGAACTTCATGTCCTGTTCTAAGTTAAAGTGGAAATATCGCATTTGTATAAATACCTCACAAACGCCATGTAGTAGTAACCGATGGAAAGGGTCTTGCACATGTAGAACGAGAACATCTCCTTCCTCACTCTCTTTAACGCTCAATAATGCTAAAAAATTAGATCAAAGAAACATGTCAATTAATAGAACCAAAGAAACATGTCGAGTGTAAGATCACAATTCAATGTACATCAACACATGGACAATATTCCAGCATTTAAATAGAGCGACAACAATGAAAGAGCAGGGTCGAAAATTAAAAATTCGATCCAGTATATCTCAAGTATACCTCAAATCCATTGATCAGTTCTGAAAGAAGAGAATGGCGAAGTGCCCCTCTGGTTCTACAATCTATGCCAAGCAGTCATAACAGCAACTTTATCAGCATCTATATGACCTCTACGCTTTGATGGTGAACTGTCCAGGGAATCTATGATAGAAGCCTGTCAAAAAAGAAAAACAAATGGAAAACGTCAGTATGGACATGTCAGGCAACGAGAAGTTAGAACTAAAAGCAACATAGAAGTAACAAATGGAAAAAGAAAAACAGAGATTTTTCAAGTTGAATTGAAGAGCTACACTGCATAAAAGCAAAATGCTGGATGATATGTAGAACACTGAGGTGGATTCCTTACTATATGTAAGGAAGTCATTAAGTCTATCCATTTCAAAATACAGCGTATATATAAGATTTGGCATGGTAAATAGACAGATAACCTCCTCATCCATATCTATAGTTCTGAAATGGTCCCACTCCCGAGCATTTGTCATGGAAAACGCTGAAGGTGGCAAATCGTCACCTGCAAACCCAGATAAGGTATCAAGTTCACCTACGGCAAGCATGTTAAAAAGGCAGGCTATTCAGTGTTGCCATAATGTCTCGACTTTCAAGTTCACTGTCTAAAAATTACACATTTCTTTGAATTTAATTAATGGCAGACATACAGGATTGGAAAACCCCAAAAAAGGAAGGTATATTGAGATAGCAATTCATCGTACAAAAATAAGCAGATATACAAGGTGCTTTTATCAATAATACAAACTGTTATATTCACCAATACAAGGATACTTACAGGTAAGTACCTAGACTCAAACTATAGACTCAATGACCCTTTCCCGGAGATGAAGTGCTCTGTTCACTGCCTCCTAGCTCAGCTAGTGTGTGTGTGGTGTGTATTTTCATGATGTCCCCTAACTAACTCCCCCTACCCTTTATAACCGTTCTCTTCTTTCATGTGTCCCTTGCTCCCGCTTCCCTCTTCTCGAATGCACCAGTGTTATTGTGGGCTTCTCTGTCCGCTCGTGATCCACTGGGTCTTCCCTTCCACCACAGTCCAGTTGGCCTTCTCCAATATGACTCATAACAATACCCGCGTCTTTAAGAGCAGCCTTGTCCTCAAGGCTGAAGGAAACTGGGAAGTGAAAGCCGTGACATCTTCCCAGGTATCCTCTTCAGTCGGTCTCCCCTTCCAGTGAATGAGAAGTTGCTGGATCCTTTCACCTCTCATCTGTTTATACCGTTCAGTCACCACTCGATCTGGTTCAAATTCATACTGAGATCCGCCTCAAGTCCCTTGGGCAAGGGCTGGGAACTTTCAGTTTTGCCCAAAGCCTTTTTTAGACATGAGACATGAAACACCAGATGTATCCTAGAGCTCGGTGGTAGACTTATCTTGTAAGCAACAGCTCCTACCCTCTGTAATACTTCGAATGGTCCATAATATCGGGGAGCCAGCTTTTGATAAATTCGTTTGCATACCGACTTCTGCCTATGAGAAATTTCAAGTATACTTGGTCTCCCACATCGAAAGTAACATCCTTCCTATGTGTTCGCCTGTTTGACCATCCTTTGTTGTGCCCCTTGTAAATTATACTTCACCTGTCGGAGTAACTCATCGCGGTCTGCAAGTTCCTGTGCCACCGATGCTACTGAAACTTGGCAAGAACTGAATTATCTGTGGTGCCTTTCTTCCATACACAATCTCAAAAGGTGTCATCCCGACGCCGTATGATACGCTGCATTATACCAATATTCTGCCCAGTGAATCCACAATGCCCAAGTCCTTGGCTGTTCGGAGGAAAAATAGCGTAGGTAAGTTTCCAAACAGCGGTTTAACACCTCTGTTTGTCCATCTGTTTCGGGATGGTATGAGGAGCTCATCTTCAAAAGTGTACCCTGTAGCCTGAAGTATTCTGTCCAGAATTGACTCATGAATACCGGATCTCGATCTCTGACTATGGATTTTGGGGTACCGTGTAAACGTGCAACTTCTTTATTGAACCCGTCGGCCACTCCCTTTGCTGAAAAAGGATGCTTGAGGAGTATAAAATGGCCATATTTGGATAACCGATCAACCACCACCATTGTAACTTCCAAGCCCAATGAAGTCCATGACTATATCCTCCCAAATAGCCATCGGTACTGGTAATGGTTGCAAAAGACCAGCTGGTCTGGTGGCCTCATATTTTTGCTTTTGACATGTTGCACATTCGGCTACAAACCTCGCCACATCTCCTTTCATCCCCGACCAGAAGAACGTGCTTGCAATCTGTTTAAAAGTTCTGAGCGCACCCGAGTGTCCTACTGGCGTAAGGCGAGCTTCTCGCATAAACCTGTCAGGCCAAACTAATTTCTTTGGCACTACTATCCTCCCTTTGTGTAAGAGTACCCCATTGACCAAAGTGAAAGGACCCTTTTCCCCTACACCTTTCAATAGTTTGAGGACGATGCCCCCCAGGTGGGGATCTCGACTTATGGCTTCCCTCATTTCGCTGTTTTCCACCCATTCGGGTACTAAAACTCCCTTGAATTCGAGCTCTCCTTCCCTCCTGGACAAACATCCGCTGCACCATTATGTAACCCCGCCTTATACCTTATCTCGAACTTGTACCGCATTAATTTGCTCATCCAATGTTGTTGGTCCGGGGTAACGATCCGCTATTTTAATAAGCTTGTCAATGAACGATGGTCAGTCATGACCACAAACCTCCTCCCTATCAGATAAGGGCGCCAATGTTGGATAATCAACACCAACGCCATCAGTTCCTTCTCATAGGTAGACTTTGACAGTGCTCGTGCGGCCAACGCCTTACTAAAAAAGCCACTGGCCTTCCTTCGTGAGACAGCACTGCCCCCACCCCTCTACCGGATGCGTCGCAGTCGATGGTGAATTCCTGGGTGAAATCCGGCATCCTCAACACCGGGGCCGAGTTCAGCACTCCATTTAACCTCTTGAAGGCTGTCTGTGCCTCCTCATTCCATCCAAAGTTAACCTTCTTTAGTAGTTCCGTCAAGGGCCTTGCAATCTTCCCATAATCCCACGCAAACTTCCTGTAATAACCTGTTAAACCCAGGAAGCCTAGAAGCCCTTTTATCGTCTCAGGTTTCAGCCCGCTGCTACCTTCTTTGGATCTACTGCTACACCGTTACCTGATAATATATGACCTAGATATTCCACTTGTCGGAGGCCAAATTCACACTTCTTTCTGTTCAATAGTAATCTGTTTTCTTCCAGTACTCCTGGGACCTTTTGGAGCTGTACCAAGTGTTCCGCCCATTCTCTACTGAATATCATAATATCATCCAAGAAAACCAACACGAACTTCCTTAGGTATGGCTTAAGAACATCGTTCATATTGGCTTGGAAGGTTGCAAGAGCCTTTTTTAAGCCGAATGGCATGACCAGGAACTCATGGTGTCCTTCATGTGTCCGAAACGAGGTCTTATGTACGTCTTCTGCCTTTACCCAAATTTGATGGTACCCGGATTTCATGTCCAGCTTCGAGAACCACAACCCCATGTAGCTCATCCAGGAGCTCGTCAATTACCGACAGCGAGAATTTGTCGGCAATAGTGATCTCGTTCAAGGCTCTATAGTCGATGTAAAATCGCAAACTACCATCCTTTTTTTACAAGAATGACCGGGCTTGAGAACGGGCTACAACTCGGTTGGATTACCCCAGATTGGAGCATTTCAGATACCATCTTCTCGATCTCATCCTTTTGGTGGTGAGCATAACGGTACGGCCGCACCTGTACCGGCCCATACCCTTCCTTCAAAATGATAGGATGATCCTGTCTGCGGGGCGGTGGTAGACCTCGTGGCTCGTCGAATATCCTCTCATGACAGGTAACACTTCTTCCAGCTCTCGAGAGGGGTTCTCCATCTTTTCCATTGGCTCCTCTATAGTAACACTCCATAATACCCCGCTAAACTCTACGTCGGCCACCTTGAGCAGCGACTTCATAGATATTACCGATCTGCTCAGGCTGGGATCCCCTGACAAGGTAATTAATTTCTCCCCGGCGTGAAACTCATACGCATCGCTTCCCAACTAACTACCACTTCACCTAAGGTGCGTAACCAGTCTACCCCAAAATCAGGTCCACGCCCCGAGCTCGAGTACGTACCTATCAATCTGTATCTCACACTCTCGCAGGTCTACTGTAAGCTGTCTGCAAATTCCCTGGCAAGCAACTCTACCTCCATCTCCCAAACAAACCCCAAACCTCACTGTTTCGTCCACCCTTAACTATAGGCATTCCACCAATCCTCGTGACCCGAAATTGTGACTAGCCCCGTTGTCCATCACCACTACAATTTCCTTTCCCATCACTCTACCCAACAGCTTCATTGTCTGCGGTTGTGTGATGCCCCCAATCAAGAAGAGCGGAAGCTCCAGCGTGTTGCACTCGTGAGCTCTTGCTCCCGAACCTCCGTTATTGTCGCATGTATCCTGCTCCAGTACCTCTATCGACTCATCGTCGTCTCGTCTTCCTAGTGGAAGACGACCCTCAGTGATTTGTTAGCGCACTTATGTAGAGGATTATACGGCTCCCACATCGGTAGCACAATCCTTTCTCCCTCCTGTTCAAGTACTCCTGATGCGAATAGATTTTCCCTTCTCTGAAACAGGTGTTGCCACCCCGGCCAACACCGTAAGCTGAATTTGGCGCAATCTGTCTGGGAAGGCTCTGAGCTGATCTATTGCCCGAACTGTTAATCTCCTCATTCCGTTTTGGCTGTAACTGGGCTGGGTCATTTCTATGCCTCATCCGCTCGTTTAATTGGGCTCGGCCCATCCTATACTTCTCAGTGGCAGGGGGCCGACCCATGAGTGAGTCTGATAACCCTTGCCTCCCTTCCCATCGGTGACTCATGTTACCTTCTCTCGACGTATATCTCACTGGTGACCAAGACAACTCCTCCTCCACGCTACGTGCCAGGTCCATGGCGCGATTGATGGTACGGGGGCCATGGATCCTTAGCCTCAACCGCAGCTCCTCTCTTAGCCCGCTGAGAAAATAACCGAGGCATTGTAATTCTGGCAGATTGCCTACTTGTGCCAACAGTACCTCGAATTTCTCGATGTACTCCTCCACCGGTATATCCTCCTGTTTTAAGGATGCTAGGGATTCGAAAGGGTTCGTTGCCATCCTCCCACTGTATCGGTTGATAAGTTCTTCCGCGAAACGCTTCGAGTTCGAATTTGGATTCCTAGGTCGCACCCATTGGAACCAGTGTACTGTCGTACCCTCCATACATATATGTGCGATTCAAAGCCGATGGTACGTGGGGGTACCATGGATCTCGAAGTATTGTTCTGTCTTTCCCAACCACCCCACAGGATCATTACCGTCGAATGCTGGAATCTCGAACCTCCTCATGGCTATCCACAGATCCTCGTAGTCCTCTCCTCGGTGTATCTTGTGCGGACCTCCGAGTGTCTCTTCCAACGTCCTCGGGTGAGTAGTTATCTCCTCTCTCAGGTGGATCCTCCCCCTTACTGCATATCATCTTCTCCACAAGTATTTTCAGGTCAGCAAGGTTGCTGAGGTTCTTGTTCATCGTGAGTAGGTTCGCCTTCATCGCATTCATGTCTTCTTGCATTTTGGTGACGTTTTCTTGCGATGTTATCACCAGTCGTTCTAGGGCGTCCCACTTCGCTTCAGACCGTGTGGTTGTCATTGTGACCTCTCCTTCGAATTCGGTAGATCGGACCAATTGTTATATTCACCAATACAAGGATACTTACAGGTAAGTACCTAGACTCAAACTATAGACTCAATGACCCTTTCCCGGAGAAGAAGTGCTCTGTTCACTCCATCTTAGCTCAGCTAGTGTGTGTGTGTGTGTATTTTTCATGATGTCCCCTAACTAACTCCCCTACCCTTTATAACCGTTCTCTTCTTTCACGTGTCCCTCGCTCCCGCCTTTTTCCCTCTTCTCGAATACACCGGTGTTATTGTGGGCTTCTCTGTCCGCTCGTGATCCACTGGGCCTTCCCTTCCACCACAGCCCAGTTGGCCTTCTCCAGTATGACTCATAACACAAAGTCACCCAAGGTGGTGGAGCAAACAATCCCCTGATTTCCTCTGCATTTAGACGAGGAACAAGTTCCATCAACAGCCGATCGTTTAACCATTTGCGAGATTTTCGGTTACTAACCTGGTTGTAGATAAATTTGACATCAGTTCACCAAGTCTGATGCTCATTTCAACTGCAAGCTGAACAAAGAAAAGGAACTAAAGTCGCTGTCTTTTAACCAAAAAACCTTCCGACCTGGGTAACCTCCCAAAACATATAAACGACCCTTCATTCAAGTTCCTGCTCTGGAAACGATGATACACCAGCCAATGCATCAGCCCACTAAATTAATATGAGCGGAAAACTGGTTTGGCACTTTTATAATGGCTGCAACTCCACATAGTATACCAAGATTTCGTTAAATGGAACAAAGGTATAATTTCCAACACAAAGAAAAAATACAGAACAAATAGAACATGGAGTAAAAAAATGAATACTTTTCCAGTCAAGCTTTCAAGAAACTCTATCTTTCTCTCAATATCCATCCCCGGAGATTTTACATTCCCATCTGCAACCAATCTATAATAGTCACAGGAAAAACTCCAAAAATCCATCCATCATAATAACGTATAGCGTATAAAATGATACAGGACTACAAAATTTACAATTCACGGCCAAATTAAACAATGAACACAGACGAACAAGAAAGAGAGCAGTAAGGCTCTCACCTTTTGGGTCAAAGAGGGATGAATACATGAGAAGATCTTGCTCAGTATGCAAAATATCAAGGGTGCTCATGATTACAGATGACTAATCGAGAAAAGAATTCTTCGTCCCCAATTGATGGATTTGGTTTCTCCTGGAGTTGTATGAGCTAGAAATCCTCCCCGGATTAGATTAGATGTCGACCAAACACGACCTTATAATAAGGAATATTCCGTGCCAAGGATGGAATAGACGACGACGAGGGTTGATTCGAATAATACTTCCGTAGTTTGCATAAGTTTTTTAAAATTATTTTTAAAAAATAAGTATATATTTGAACAATTATTTTATAAAAAAATTTAAATTAATATTTTTAGATAATTATTTTAAAAAATAATTTATAATTAAGAAATAATATTAAAATAATATTGAAATAATTAATCTAATAACAAAAATTAATTGATCATTCGTATAAAATTTACAAATACTCTTTATTATAAAAATATTATAAAACATGTTTCACTTATTTTTCTAAAAGTATATTTCAAAACTAGTTTTCTAAAAATATTTTCAAAAACATTTTATAAAACCTTATCAAATCACATATTTTAAGTTTTTTTAACTTTAAAAACACTGAAAACGTTTTTAAAAAACTTGTCTAAACGGAGGCTCGGTTATTCAAAGATAATACAAAAGGGATTTTTTAAAAATTACAAATAATTATAATAATTGGTCATATATTCCATTATATAATTGAGGTCATTTTTGTATTGATATTAAAATGCATACTCATTGAATTGAGTTAATATGATAATATATAATTATGGAACCATATTTTGAGGGATGACAATTTTTCCACGGGCCATCCCTATATACTTTATTGTGTATTTTTATTATTGTCATCCTACCCTGACCAATTGTCACTCCTATACATTTGATTGTCTACTTTTTATTTGTGTATTACTAATAAATTTACTAATAATGTATTTTCAACTTTGAAGGGCAAGAGTTTTTCACCAAAGTATTTTAAAAAACAGTTTTCAAAAATATATACACCTATATGTATATAAGAAATAATTAAATAAAGTATTATTCTCGAATATAGTCAACCGGCTAATTTTCTCATGCAAGCTTTTGATGAATTTACATTTATGTCTCTTCCCTCACCTTTTCACTTTTGACCAGAAAAATAAAGAAAATGCTTATATAGATTCAAGGGTTTAGAATATCTCATTCCGATTAAACATTGTAATACAGCCTTTTATAATTAAAATAAAATTTGTTATCAGCATCAATTTTTATATTTGAATCTTATTAAATAAAAACAAAAAAGATGAATTCAAAAACACACATTTGAATTCAGACATGATTACATATGAACTAGACTTGCATGTATGTCTACACTCATGGTTTTGATCCATAACTGAACGAAACATGTCATATATTATCTATAGCAATTGTATAACTATGAACAGGTTTTGTCAAGAATTGAAGCAAGTGCACAACCTAACTGAGGTCAAGCCGGTGGCGCCATTCAATTTGTGCTATGCAGCGGATAAGATTCAGAGTACCAGCCTGGGCCCGGCAGTTCCAACCATTGATCTTGTTTTGCAGATCACTCAAGTGGTTTGGAGGATTTAAGGGTCAAATTCTATGGTGAATATTCTGAGTAATGGTGTGGATATATTGTGTCTGGGGTTTGTGGACGGCGGTCTGAAAACCAGGACGTCCATTGTGATAGGAAGGGTATCAGATGAAGGATAATTTGCTGCAATTTGATTTGGAGCGTAAAAGATTAGGATTTAGTTCTTCGCTTCTGCTCCAGAGTACCAATTGCGCCAATTTCAATTTCTAAAACCAATCTGTACTGCATAACAAGATTTTCTACATCTGCCTACTAAATTTCCTCACCTTTCTTGTGTATAGACCATCACAGTTGAGTTCCAGTAAGAATAACACTTAGATAAATTAGGTCGAGACGGCAATCCAGAATCAATGGTTCATAAGCCACATCACATTGATGAACATAGCATTACAAACAATAAATCATTATTCATAAGTTCAATCATGACAAGAATAACATTCATGACTTCTGACTTGATTAAACCAAGAGAGAACCTTCCATCACTGCAATGGCTTTTCCTCGAAGCAGCACTCGCTGATTCTCCTCATCAAGATGCAGATTAATTACGCCACTTCTTGGCGATGCCTAATTTAAATAGGCGATGTTAGCACAGCGAATACAGCAAGGTAAAGAATTAATGGTTGAAGCAAGCATTTCATGTGATACGAATTGGCTGTCTACCTGATACGCTATTAAATCACATTTTCCAAGCTTCTTGCTCCAGTAGGGAGCCAGAGCACAATGTGCACTTCCACATACAGGATCCTATCAAACATTGAAGCTTTGGTGATTCAACTCAAAAATGTAAGTAAATCAAATATAACATGCACTACTATGTGCATTTCTGCACAGGCATGTTTTTGTACCTGATAAACAGCTAGGCCTGGGGAACAACATAACAAGACACTAACTTTATTTCGAAATTAAAGCGATGCATACAGTTCCAGGGTAGTGGGTACAAAATTTCAGCAGCTTACCTCATTCAGTCCCAGCTTGGGGCAGAAAAAGCGACTATAAAAGTCGAATCCTGATCCAGGAGGAGCGGGGCCAGTGACGATAATCCCTGTCCCGGTACACTTTTCAATTTCAGCAAACCGTGGCTCTACTTCTACAACTTCATCTCCAGATGGCAGCTCCACCTGACATATAACAGGAGAGGGCAACATTTCAGGGAAAAAAGACAATCATTTCCATAAGATATAGTCTACCACCTCCTTAGATCTGACTGTCCTCCTGAATCTAACCAGGCTTTATAAAGAAAAAAACGTTTTCCACTACATTGTTGATGCTTTTTGATATACGCACACATGATAAGAAAGTAACTTGTAGTTCAGACTTCAGAAATTCAGTTACACAAAATAGTTTTTATATTTAAGAGCTAATGGAATACATACCAAGAAGTCTTCCCCTGCAGTTGTCTTATGTATCTCAATAACAGAAGCACCGCCCAAGCTTTTAGAAATGGTTGAAACCTCATCAGCACCATCAAATTTCGTGCTTGGGACTACTGGAAAATCCAATTCGATGAGGAAATTCTCACGGCCATTACAATTTTGAAGGTTGGATGGCTCCAATGCCTTGTTTTCCGGTACTTTTTTCGCAGTCAATATCCCCGAAAGAGTTGAAAATTCAATCACATCAGATTTCACCAGTCCATATACAAAAAGAAAATGAGCTGCAGCTAAAGTTGCATGTCCACAGAGTTTGACCTGCATAGACGTAGCAACCAACAGTGAACCATCAAACAGGAAAGTATTGCCAGCAGAGACCAAGCACACCATTGGATATAACCAGTCTCTACTCAAATACAACTCATAAAGGAACTGACACTAGTTTTGATACTCCGAAGTCACTCTGGCATACCAAGTTACCAGCAGATGGAGCACAGGAAGCGAAATAGAAGGGCTGAATCAGCAGCTTATCTAAAGCATAAATCATCATTGTGTGAAGATATAAAGCGGAGCAAGCAGGTAGCACACAAGCCATTTGGCACCGAAAGCCCCTCAATGCATCTCGGACATGATATCTAATGTTTCGTAAACAATAAGATTCATATTTCAAAACTCCTTAAGTAGCTCATAGATATAATTTCCTCTTTCTTTCAGAAAAATCTGCAGTAGGCTTTTGGGTCAAGTAGCATGAAGGGGTTAGGGACAGCAAATTGTCAAAAATCAACCCAGTTGCGGATGATCGTTGAATCTTTCCACGTATGAAAAGTGGAATCATGAATATTATATGAGAAAGAAAAAGAGGCGGACCTCAGCAACAGGAGTGAACCAGCGAAGACGAAACCTAGGGACGCCGGGTGATCCAGCAAGCGTAGTCAAGTAACAAGTCTCGGAGAAATTAAACTCACGCGCCACCGCCTGCAGCCACTCTTCGTCTCTCTCCTCTTCCAAGAAGCAAACCGCCGCGGGGTTTCCCTTGAATGCGGCTTCGGTAAATGCATCAACCTGATGCATAAGACATAGATGAAACAAGTTCGAAATGAAGAAAAGAAGAAACAACGACACTTACCACGCAGTATCTGACAGGCTTCTTCGCCATGTCGTGATTTCGAGCAAGAAGATGAGTGAGCATATATGTTACATATATATATACACACACACCCACCAAGACTCTTGAAACAAAATCGTACTGTCTCTTGTCAACCAAGCTCTGATTTAAATATTAAGTAAATTAAATCGTTCTCATTTTCCGTTTTTCTTCTTCCCCCACTCATAGCATTTGTCACTTTGTCAGGCCAGCCGCCAGCCAGGACTTGGGGTTAACTACTTAACTGTCAACTCCCCATTCGATTACGGGTCGGGTCAGATTAAAAGCCAATTATATGCAGAACCCGGTCTGGAAACCCAATTTTTTTTTTCCCAAGTATAATTCTTTACTCTATTATAAGAAATTTAATCTTATTCAAACCTTCTGGCTCTGTTCGAACAAATTTTTAAAAATAATTTTAATTTTATTAGAGTTAAAAAAATTGTGTATTCTTGATTCGATCGAGTCTGTATGCATGTATATACCTGTTGTGGTTGATGTTGCCGCGGACTTTTGATTTAAAGTCTTATTTTGAGTATGAACTTATTTTGAATGATATGTTTTCAGTCAGGCCAAAAAGAAAAAAATTTTATCCACTTTTTAAGCTTCCATGATTTGTGTGCTTAATATCTAATTTAGAGCACCGGGTCTGACAATTAGTCAAATATTATGACCAGCGTTGCTAAGCTGAACCAGAAGGACAAGCATGGTATAGCTACACTCAATAGGTGAACACTAAGCCAAGCTGACTAAAAAATAGACTTGACAAGGACAGAGTAAAAATCTAGTCCACTGTCGTCTGATCTGAACCAATAATTAATTATTCGAATATTATTTTAATACTTGTTTATAAATATAATTATTTTATAATATAATTGTTTAAACACTTTCTAATTTAAAAATTATTTTATAAAATAGTTGTCAAAACATATATTTATTCTTAAAATAATTTTTAAAATATTTTGCAAAATCATTTTAGAAAATACTTTTAAAAAAATGCTTTTTAAAAAATCACCGGAGCGTTTATTCTATAACATCTATAAGATCTCAAAAGTACCCAGGCATCATATCAAACTAAATATAATTTTTCCATATCATCTTTTATTAACAATTTTCTTTTTCTAATTATTATCTTCGATTATTTCAGTTTCAACACTCTTTGTAATTACACAATCATTAATTTCACTAAACTAATACAAAAGGATAAAATGAAATATGTACAAGATAAATAAACAAAGAGGGAGATTTTATTTAAGTGACGGTAGACGAGACAAAGTATTAATACCCCTATATTTAATCATCGATGATTGATGATATAAAAGAATAACTTTTACATAAATAAATAGAAAACTGGAAATGGTGTGTGAGTCGTGAGAAATCTTAATTGAGGGAGAGCTAATATTTAAATATTATTGTGACTAATATTTTAAAATATAAATAAGATTCTTAGAAGAGTAGTAATTCTAGAAAACTAAAAAATTTATTCTAAAACAAATGTTAAAGATTGCAAGATTATGAAGCTACTAAGTGAGAAGAAAACCAACAATTTACAATAGTGTTAACTTATGCTGAAATCCCCTAAACCAGTCTTATCAACTTGCCGGTGTGAAGAAATGAGGCATTTCTACACACAAACAGACGTGGCTTTGTGGGTCAGCACTCTATTATTACAGTGTTGAATTTGAACAGACAACCCCATTCAAAAATCTTTACATGACGCATGGTAAGTCAGGATAATGCACCAACTGGTTTTTCATAGTGTACATACATTCATGCCAAATAAATGATCACCAAAACCCTTCTTTGGCCATTTCGAGAAACTTGCAGAGCGTGATGTTCGGAAGCTCGGATGAACCGGACTGTTTCTTTCGTATCTCTGTCATCTTTGTAGGTTTAGTGCCCTGCGGTCGGGTGACTGTGGACGACACCAAGTTGTAGAACTGTTGAGAGAGGAAATATCGATGTAACAAATTCAAGAAATAAATGGACGGAAGTTTTAAGTGAACTTCATGTCTTGTTCTAAGTTAAAGTGGAAATATCGCATTTGTATAAATACCTCACAAACGCCATGTAGTAGTAACCGATGGAAAGGGTCTTGCACATGTAGAACAAGAACATCTCCTTCCTCACTCTCTTTAACGAATCCGCGTACGCAGTTCTGAATGAAATTATCTTTTAGTCACTTGTTAAGAATTACAACCATGAAAACTAGACAAGACGCCACAGTGCACAGATTAAACACTACTCCAACATGTACCACTCAATAATGCTAAAAAATGGACCAAAGAAACATGTCGATTAAAAGAACCAAAGAAAACATGTCGATTGTAGGATCACAATTCAATGTACATCAACACATGGACAATATTCCAGCATTTAAACAGAGCGACAGCAACGAAAGAGCAGGGTCGAAAATTAAAAATTCGATCCAGTATATCTTAAGTATACCTCAAATCCATTGATCAGTTCTGAAAGAAAAGAACGGCGAAGTGCCCCTCTAGTTCTACAATCTATCCTATGCCAAGCAGTCATAACAGCAACTTTATCAGCATCTATATGACCTCTACGCTTTGATGGTGAACTGTCAAGGGAATCTATGATAGAAGCCTGTCAAAAAAGAAAAAAAATGGAAAACCTCAGTATAGACATGTCAGGCGACGAGAAATTAGAACTAAAAGCAACATAGAAGTAACAAATGGAAAGAGAAAAACAGAGATTTATCAAGTTGAAATGAAGAGCAACATTGCATAAAAGCAAAATGCTGGATGATATGTAGAACACTGAGGTGGATTCCTTACTATATGCAAGGAAGTCATTATGTCTATCCATTTCAAAATACAGCGTATATATAAGATTTGGCATGGTCAATAGACAGATAACCTCCTCATCCATATCTATAGTTCTGAAATTGTCCCACTCCCGAGCATTTGTCATGGAAAACGCTGAAGGTGGCACATCGTCACCTGCAAACCCAGATAAGATATCAAGTTCACCTACGGCAAGCATGTTAAAAGGCAGGCTATTCAGTGTTGCCATCATGTCTCGACTTTCAAGTTCACTGTCTAAAAATTACACATTTCTTTGAATTTAATTAATGGCAGACATACAGGATTGGAAAACCCAAAAAAGGAAGGTATATTGAGATAGCAATTCATCAAACAAAAATAAGCAGATCAACAAAGTGCTTTTTTGAATGATACAAACTCACCCCAAGGTGGTGGAGCAAACAATCCCCTGATTTCCTCTACATTTAGACGAGGAACAAGTTCCATCAACAGCCGATCGTTTAACCATCTGCGAGATTTTCGGTTACTAACCTGGTTGCAGATAAATTTGACATCAGTTCACCAAGTCTGATGCTCATTTCAACTGCAAGCTGAACAAAGAAAAGGAACTAAAGTCGCTGTCTTTTAACCAAAAAAACCTTCCGACTTAACGGGTAACCTTCCAAAACATATAAACGACCCTTCATTCAAGTTCCTGCTCTGGAAACGATGATACACCAGCCAATGCATCAGCCCACTAAATTAATATGAGCGGAAAACTGGTTTGGCACTTTTATAATGACTCCAACTCCACATTGTATACCAAGATTTCGTTAAATGGAACAAAGGTATAATTTCCAACACAAAGAAAAAATACAGAACAAATAGAACATCGAGTAAAAAATGATTACTTTTCCAGTCAAGCTTTCAAGAAACTCTATCTTTCTCTCAATATCCATCCCCCGAGATTTTACATTCCCATCTGCAACCAATCTACAATAGTCACCGGAAAAACTCCAAAAATCCATCCATCAAAATAACGTATAGCGTATAAAATGATACAGGACTACAACATTTACAATTCACGGCCAAATTAAACAATGAATACAGACAAACAAGAAAGAGAGCAGCAAGGATCTCACCTTTTGGGTCAAAGAGGGATGAATACATGAGAAGATCTTCCTCAGTCTGTAAAATATCAAGGGTGCTCATGATTACAGATTACTATCGAGAAAAGAATTCTTCGTCCTCAATTGATGGATTTGTTTCTTCTGGAGTTGTGTGAGCTAGAAATCCTCCCCGGATTAGATTAGATGTCGACCAAACACGCCCTTGCAATAAGGAATATTCCGTGCCAAGGATGGAATAGATGTAATGATGATGAGGCTTGATACGAATAAAAATTGGTTGTTCCAAAATAATACCAAAGGGATTTTTTAAAAACACACCTCTTACAAATAACTATAATAATTGGTCACATATTGATTTGGTTTTTAAAATTAACCTTTAATTATAACAATTTTCCTTGTATCCATGAGGTCATTTTTATATTAATAATAACATACATGCTCATTGAATTGAGTTAATATGATAATATATATAATTATGGAATTACATTTTTAGGGATGACAATTTCTCCCAATATATTTTGTCCATTTTTTATCGTTCTCATCCTCGTCCCAATCCATCGTTAACCCTATAAATGTTTTATTGTCTACTTTTTACTTGTGTATTACTAATAAATTTACTAATAATATATTTTCAATTTTGAAGGGCATGAAGTTTTCACCAAAGTAATTTAAAAAAAAACAGTTTTCAGAAATATATACACATATTTATATAAGAAATAATTAAATAAAGTATAAATCTTGACAGAATTATTCTCGAATATAGTCAACCGGCTAATCTTCTCATGCAAGCAATTGAAAATTTACGATTATGTCTCTTCCTTCACCAATTTCACTTTGACCAGAAAAATAGAGAAAATGCTTTATAGTTTTTTATTTTAAGGTTTTAGAATATTTTTCATTCCGATAAAACGTTATAATACAGCCTTTATAATCAAAATAAAATTTATCAATCAGCAGAGAAACAAAAGTATCAACACATCCATAATTTCTTCTATTCAAACACTTTGTCTTCTCTACTTCTTCAGTCAACTGCCAAAGATACAAATTATTTAATTTATTTAATACTTATAAAGCCTTATATATTTTCCATTCATTCAATTTAAGTTGATTATATATAGTAAAATAATATTATTACATGTATGAATATCATGCTCATGTAATGTAGTCGATATGCAACAGTTCCGAGGAAAAAAAACTCAAGTCCATGCATGTATCCAAGTCAATGCATTATTATTCATTAGTTTCCAATTAATTTCCAGGGAAGTTTGAAAGGTATTTAGCATTAATAACTCTCCTAAAATACAATACCTAAATTACAATACTTTAAGCATAAATATAATATTTATTAAACACTAAAAAGATGAATTCAAAAACACACATTGGAACTCAGACATGGTTACATATGAACTAGACTTGCATATATGCACGCACTCATGATTTTGATCCACAACTGAACGTGACATCGCACGTATTATCTATAGCAATTGTGTAACTGTGAACAGGTTTTGTCAAGAATTGAGGCAAGTGCACAAGTAGGTCACACACGCACACATCATCCAACTCCTTCAACCACCGGCAACACTCCGTTTCAGCCGGCGACCCCTCCACGAGGCCCTGGCTCGACTGGTTGTGCTCGTGGTGGCGTAGTGTCTCTACCGATGCCGTTGGCGGAGAAGCTGGTGTGTACACAACCAACGTGCAGGCGTGGCTCACCAATGCTAGCTGAGATGAGCAGAGCGGGGTCGGGCCGACTGACTTGGGCGGAAGCGGAATCCATTGGCTCTCTGCTTTTGGATAATGCATCGAAAGCATAAGGAATAGTAGTAACTTGAGATTGTTGTAGGCAGCATCCATAACTCTCTCGGCTAGCTGATCAACAACAACCTAGCTATGTAGTTGATGTTGAACAAATGCCTCCCCACTACTTATACCGTTGTTTTCCATTCATAAGGTTCTCGTGTTTCTACAATTAGGTGAGTTGAAGGTTGATAAAGAAACTATACAAGACAGAAGCAAATGTGATGATTGTTTTATATATTAGGCTTGGGATAGTTAAGAATGTGGCATCCATTTTGTGTGACTGATACATATATACCTTTGGATTTTGGGAACATTTCGGAATTGTAATCAGCATGCTTCTTATTATATGATGGATAATCGAAAGTCTAACGTAATACTTACTAGTGCAGGGGCGGAACCAGGAAAGGAGGGCTGAGTGGGCTTGGGGGGGCTGGATTTAATTTAATTTTTTTTAATATGAAATTATGTATATATTATATATATATATATATGGGCTTGGGGCTAGCCCATATGTGGTTACGCCCAGTGTGACATCTTGATACGTTGATATTTCTCAATCTTATATGGATTTTGTACTATCACGTTAAGAATTAGAGCTAAATAGTTAAAATATTGTGATAAAACCCGAATTTTGAAAAGGTTAATTGATCGTTATAAAAATTGAAAAAGTTGATTTTCCCCTAAATTTATTCCATTTGTTCTAACCGTGTGCTTGCCATGAAATATAAGAGCTAAATAGTTGAAAATTAAAAAAATACTGTAATAAACCCAAAATTTTAAAAAAGTTAATGGATCACTATATGAAAAGATCCCTTAAATTTATTCGGGTTGTTCTAACTGCGTTCTATGATGAAAAAATATAGTGAGTTCTTCATCAGATAACTGTATAAATTATTCGAACACAAAATAGAAGTATATATCTTAACCATCACAAGTGAAATATCAATTATAAGAGCCGATCAAAATTACGAGCATATTGATTAGAAATTTTGACGTCATTAGTTGGGAAAAGATTATGTTTTCGAATAATTTAATAGTGAACTCAAGGAGATAGATTTTAAAATTCTTCAATTCAGGTTCGAGAAGCTTCATAGTTTATAGTATTAGATTAAATATTATATATATACATTGTTAGCAATATAAAGTACAATATATTTCCAATAAAACCATTACTGTGTGAATTTAAATCATTTTAAGTAATATAAAATGTTATACAAATATGTACAACGTGTCGAAGAAAAATATAAATTTTGAACGCATTAAAATATGGATTCAAAATATCCGGTCTAAAAAAAAACTCATTTGGACCCATTGCCCCTAGATAAACCGACGGAAATACCCAAAATACCCAATTTCTTAGCGCCATCAGTCTCCTCTTGCCGACTATCTAAACTGGCCCGTCATCAACCATTTCCGCGGATTCCTCTTTCTCGTTGTTGATTATTCACTGTGAAATTACGGTGTAGCTTTTGGCAGATATTGGTTAGTAATGAATGATCTAGGGTCTTTTTCTTGATTTTTTGAGTTCTCTTGCCACTCGTTTTTTGTCATCATTGGATATGAATTCAGCATCGGGGTAGTCACCAGAAGCATATTGAGCTCGATAAGTTGGTGTTTTGATTCGAATCTTGTTTATCTCAATGAAAGAGGACAGAAAAAGTCTTGTAATACACGTTTTCTTTGCTGTAATTTGTTATGATTAAGAATTTGTTGATGACGGTGGGGGTTCATGTTGTCGAAGTTCACGCCTTTCCCTTTTAGGGTCAGTTAATATTACGAATTCCTAAGTGATTGTGTTTATTGATAGTTTTTTTCACTGAATTGATCCAGAACTTGGAGATGGGATTTAAAAAGGTGTACAAGTGTTTGCAGGAACTATTCCCACAGGTAAATTTTGGTTCCGTTGTTTCTAATGATAATTGGATTGGTGATGGGATTTGAGCTTTGCGATAGATTTTTCTTACTGCATGAGATTCTGAGAATATTGTATGTCTGTTCGGGTACATAACTTGTGTTGCTTTTGAAACTTAACAATTCAGAGTTGGTACATAACTTGTGTTGCTTTTGAAACTTTAACAATTCATAGTTGCAAAATCTAAAAGGCTATGTTCCTTGTATAATAATGAATTTGTCGTCTAGATGCTTAAAGTTGGTTTTTTCCTGTACAGGATATATGTTTTCTTTGATATCCGAATAGTTTTCTGATAGAATGATTCCTTGTAGTTTGAGAACAATGAATTATCGATATTCCTATGAGAGAAAAGGGAGTTTCTAAGATTTTGCTTCACCCTTTCATCTTGGTGACAGGTTGATGCTCGAGCTCTTAGAGCTGTTGCTATTGAGCATAGCAAGGATCCTGATGCAGCTGTCGAGGCAGTGCTGGCGGAGATCATCCCTTTCTTTGATGATAGATCTAGATCAAGTGTTCCTTTGATGGGTCACTCGCCCAAAGGTGATAGTTATTTAGATTATAATTAAAAATCAAACTTTTCTTGCTTTTATGATCACTTGCTTAGCTTTCAGTTTAACTGGTTCGACTGTTTCCACTCTCCACATCATGATTTCAAGTATTTTTTTGTAGAAGCCATTTCCCCCACACAATTGGTGGATAGGTATCAGGAAACAGTAGACCCAGCTCAAGAGACTTCTGTGAATAATGTAAATGATGGAAAACACCAGTCTTTTCATGATTCTGGTAGTGAGAATAATGAGTTCTTCTATGACTCATACAGTGGGCAACATGAAGGAGAGGGTGTTACTGCTGAAATATCTTTGTCACAGAATCGTGGTGAAAATAGCATAAAAACTCCTAAATCTGTCATGCTGAAGGATGACAATGGGATAAATATTCTTCAAACTGAAGTGTCTGTGAATCCAGAAAGAAAAGGAACACGTGGAGCTGATCCTGAAATGAGAAACAAAACTTCAAGTGATAAAAATTCATGTCTCACACTGGGAACTTTGGAAAATGTGAATGAGGGTGTCAATCAAATCCTGAATCTCGATCAAGAAAGAGATGACTTTGAGGGTCACACGGAGGCATACTTCACCATGACCACCGATGAAGAAAATGATGGGGTAAAGCCTATTCAAGAGGTTGACAATTTATTGGGTGACCCTGCCGCTGTGATTATTCAAGATCTAACGATGAACCCTTCTGAAAGAAGTGTCCAATCGATAGTGCTGCCTAGTGTGGATGGAGGTGATTTTGAAGAGACAATTCATATTGAAGATGAGTTTACCTTGTCCGAATCTGGAGGAATACAAACCATGAAGGTTCTTGATGAAATTGTTGCTGATGCAAGAAATAATAAGGTAACAGCTGAATATGACACTCATTGTCTCCGATGATTTATCATGTAAATTTGGAAATGTTTAAAGATGAAGCATAACTAGCTATTTAGTAAGCAAATTTATATATCTATATGTATACATGCATGCATACATGTATGTATGTATGTATGTATTGATTGAATCCTCTTGTCTATTTTACAAATCGGTATGTGATGTTTGGAAGACTTATACTGCCTCATCCGAGAATTAATTTTCAATTTGGTGGGGAAAAGGTAGAGACAAACAAAGACCGAAAGTTGTGATATTCAACATCTTTGTTTTCTGTAGTTCAATGAGCACTTTTTAACATATCAATTTTTCATTGAGAAACGGGCACATATGAGCATCAGAGTGTTTTATTTGTCATTAGAGATCCAGAAAAGGAAAATAAGGGATGGGAGAAATAGCTGTACCCGTTGAACTAGGCTTTCATTATATGCCAAGATGCCCAAAATATTATGGCCCAATGAAGAACTTTCTTTCAAATGTTGGCTTGGAATGTTGCAAATTCTTTTCATAGCTGACTAATGAAAATTTAGAAATAACAAAAGAATCGCGATTAATGAAGTTGTCTGTATCACTACAATTTTTATGAGATTATTTGTGTTCGGAATTGAACTGTTGCAGAGAACATTGTTCTCCACAATGGAGTCTGTTGTCAGCATGATGAGGGAAGTGGAGCTGAAAGAGCAAGTTGCAGAAAAAGCAAAAGAGGATGCTTCCAAAGGAGACAGTGATGTACTGGATAAGGCAGAGGAGCTTAAACAAATGCTGCAATATGCAAAAGAGGCAAATGACATGGTATTTCGTTTATTTTATAGCAAAAATTTCCTCCAAGGTAATTTGGAGGACACTCTGTTCATCTGCTAAACTATCTTATTCGCCTGGCTTATTACCCTGTCAGCATGCTGGAGAAGTGTATGGTGAAAAGGCCATCCTTGCAACCGAGTTGAGAGAACTCCAATCACGATTGCTCTTCTTGTCAGAAGAAAAAGATAAATCTCTTGCAATTCTTGATGAGGTGCTTTTTCTTAGCTTTGACCTTCCATTGTAACATCATTGGTATGAAATTCCGTAATATAATTTTAGCACATTTAAGTTGGTGGTCTACTGGGCATTGCTGATCTGAAAGTATTTTGATTTGTGGCAATGTTGTATTTTGTTTGATAATTATTTCTTATGGTTTTGAATAAATTGGCTTCATTTCGATACTTCTTCCCATCTCTCTTCTGTTTTACTTTCAGATTTCCCTTTCCAGAGAAACGAAACAGTGAAAATGTAGAGTATCAGGTTCTTACTAGATATAGTTATGTAGTAATTGCTGAGTTCTATGGCCTCGTTGCTCATTTTCCACGGCAGCATTTTGTCATGTAGTATGTTTTGAAAAACATATGCATGCTATTCGTGCACATTATCTGTAGGCTTCTACTTGTCATTATATTATACTAGACCTGTAATACTTCTTAATCTGAATCTATTGTAGAGTCATTTACTGGAGTTGGAAATTTGTGAGAATGTATTGTACAAAGTTCTTCCTTGAGATATTTGTGATCCCATTATCTATATCATATACTCTTCTGACTTGATGAGTCCAACCAGTTAAGTTTATCCCATGCTAAAATATTTGAAAACCCTCGAAACAAGTGTAAGTGCTTGTAGGTTTAACTACCAAGGCACTGTGAGTCTTATCAACCATTTCCCTGCAGATGCATCAAATATTAGAGGGGCGATTAGCTGCAGCTGAGAGTGAAATTAAATCTGCTGAGCAAGAAAAAATGGAAAAGGAAAATTTTGCACTGAAAGCACTTGCTGAACATGAAATGGATATGAAAAAAGTGCTACAAGAGGCAAACAACCTGAAAGAACAAGCAGAAGAAAATGCCAAGGTTGTGGAATCCTCTCTCTGTGGTTTATCTCGTTCCTGTCTTGTTATCTGGAGCATTTGGTGGTGGTAGTTTGTTTATACCGTCTAAATTGTTAATATGATTGTGACAATGTTTGGTGGATGTTTTACAGCTGCGGGAATTTCTCATGGATCGTGGTTGTGTTGTAGACATGTTACAGTAAGTTTTTAAGATTTATTCTGCTGTTTTTTTTTTTGTGTGCGAGTCAAACTTATAGTGGTGAAAAACTCATGCTGACGATAACCCGCCTCTTCTTTCAGAGGAGAAATTGCTGTTATCTGTCAAGATGTGAGGCGGCTGAAGGAGAACTTAGACCAGCGCGTTCCATTGAGCAAATCGCTTTCTTCGGCCCACACTAGTTTCATTTTAGCTTCTTCTGGTTCGTCGTCCAAAAGCTCGATTCAAGATATAGTGGTGGCACTTGCAGACCAAGATGATTTAATCAGGACTCCACAGAATGTAGATCCAGCTACCGAGGTCTCTACCAAGGAACACAAGTCAGTTGTTGAAGAGGATTGGGATCTTCTTTGACTTTCGGAATCAACGGTTGATTATATTCGAGGGACAGGTTAGCGAAGAAAACATCTTGAAATGTCATGATCATCATAAGGAATTTGCTGGTTCTGTTTTTTCTTATATCTGCGTTTTGTAATAATTCTAGATGGTCACATCTTTCCATTAGTCGTTTGTGCTTGAAATTGTATGGTTTTCTGGAATTTAGTTATCTGTACAGTACGATATGGGAAATGAAAAATAATATGAGTATTGGTTTTTCATTGTCTAATAGCGATATTTTTGTTTGACTCAACTCATGAATAATAGTCTAGATGGCAGTTCATTGTTCTGCCCACAATGTGTGCCAAGAAATGGCTTCATTGTATGAATCAAACAATGCTTTAATAGTGTGTGCTCTATGAGCTCATGAATCAAAAAATGATCAATAGTTTAAACTCTCAGAAATGCCTAAGTGATCCTGTTGATCAGATATGAGCTTTCTGTGTAGGCAAAGAATAAGATATGCGAAGTTTGGCCTTTTGTTCTTGCAACATATTTTCTTGTTAATCTCTTGCACTTTCCCAGTATCTCTTGTTCTTAACAATCTTCTTGTCCTCCTCAATAATTGAATTAACAACGTTCAAATGTATGCGACTATTAAACTGATTTGTTGCTTTGCTGCTATTGGTCACTCATATGTGAGCATATAGAACGAACGTAAGGCATTTTTTGAAATTGTGCTTAGGATAGGTGAATCTTCTGCGCTGTGAGGATTTGTCTAGTGAATCGATTTACATTACACCGTATCGCTTGCTTGCTTGCTTGCACCATTGAAAGGGCCAAAAAGACTAGAGAACTAAGAAAGCTCGGTTTCTGTGGTATGTATTTTTCACAAAACTTCATCAGTTCCCTACGCTATACAAGACGATCAACCAACCAGACTTATATACACGAAAAGTAAAAACGATTTCATGCTAAACAAGAACTAGAGACCCAAGCTTACACTGAAGGATGAGAAGAACGGCTGCCTTGGTCTATTTTATAGGGGCTTAGCCAGCACCATTCGCGTAGGATAGAAAACGATGTTGCTCGTTCATGCCGAGCTTGTCCCTTCTCTCTTTAACCCTCTGTGTGTTAACGTCAGCAGTGAGAAGCTAGACTTCTCAATCATCCCAACTCAGAAGCAGAATTGTACATCTCCAGATTATGTAAAGACGAGTCCTTTGCTGCCTTACTTGCTTCGACAAGCGTCGAATCAAACCGAGTTTCAAACTTCTTGCTGAGAAAACCGAGGTTGTTGCCATGTTTACCAGGAATCAGGTTTGGGATATACTTGGCAATCTCTTTGACTCTGTGTGATTGGTATATATGATTGTGTAGTACATGAGAACTACTTGGTGTTGTGTGTGTATATATAGTAAGAAAGGGGAGGGGTTGTGGAGATATGGAAATAGGAATTTGTGGTGCGAAGCAAATTGTTTGTGGGCCAACCACGAATGACATTTAGATGAGTTTGACAGTGCCAAACTTGTAGCTTTGTCTGCTTGCATTACCCTACTAGATATTGACTTTTAATCAACTTCTTTTTTTGGGCCAAGTGGCCAACATTGTTTTCTAACCAAGCATTGACATAAGAACCGCAAATTTAGTCTTGGTTGCAACACTATACTTAGAAATTCATGTTTCATCTGTAGTTTAGTGTTGAGTTCTACGATAAACAGAGTTATACATCATCCATATCTTTTAATATATTTTAGTCCTTTCTATTGTCTCGCAAACTAATCGACACTAAATGTGTTGAATTAAAATCTCTTATGTCGTTGGATGGATAGGGTCCCATGAGATTGACGAGGAACTATCAATGTTCATTTAAAAGAGTTGGTCACATGACCATTAAGTCATTCCTCCGACAACCAATACCAAACTATCATTGCCATGCGTGACAACCCCCAAGCTTGAAGCTTTGATTGCGTGGATTGGGGTTGGGGACGTTGGGTGGGCCTAAAATGCGACCCATGTGGTTGACACGTTTCCGGCGCTGACCCAACACGGGGGGCAATCCGACTGGGCCTGGGGCCCTGTGGACCCATTCCCACGTGCTTCCCTATGTCCCTGTGTTGCATTAAAGTCGAGCAGATCAAGGTTCCTAACCTTATCATTTTATCTGCTTGTCAGGGTCCCCAGCGATGTCACGTGCTCAAGATAATATATTTTTTCCCTCCGATTTGGCTTCTCACATGGCTCGAGTTTGATTCTCTCGATGGAGTTTTGCTTTGCCTTGATATTTTCAGTTTCACATTAAATAATGCACATATATAGCAAGATTTTGTGTAAGTTGTATAGTATTATATAACTTGACAATGAATTCAAGAAACTTTCTAGCAACATGGAAGTGTCCACTTTGTTGGAGTTTTCTCTTTTATCAAGTACCCGAGTATTTTGCTTTAGTTTAGAAGAACCCAGAAACAGACTTATGTGATGCCTATTTGGCAGTTTCATTGTGCGGCTTTTTCTGGTTTTTGTCTTTTCTGTTAAAGACCTGGTGCGCGGCTGCGCATATATATGATGATACGGCACTCTGGTGTTGGTCTCCATTTATTGAATACTTACAGCCTAGATATTTTTGTCATGAAATTAACCGGAGTAAAAGTTATATATTTGCTAATTACTAGGAATGTGTATTTATGATTTAAGTGGGAAACCTAGAAATTAGATGTAATGTCATAATATGTAATAAGTATTATAAATATCTTATTGATAATAATAATAATGGGAAATGTTTTCAAATTAAGTATAAGTGAGATAAAATAAAAACAGAAAAGACATAACATGTGTATAAGGTACAGGTAAGATAATAATCATTTACCAAGTTTATAAACTAAACGAATTAACTTAAAATTTGAAAAATTCATATCCATGTAAGATCGTTTTTTCTTTGAATCAAAACTTCTTCTCTCTTATGTTCTTGAGTATCGTGTATATATATATAAGTTTAAAATATTAGACTTGCATCATTGCTATAATTTCTAATGTTTTTTATATACCGATAAAAATACATGGACATGAATTTATATAATTAGATGATTTGAAGATAAGGCAAAAATACATGACAATTCAAGAGCATTTAATAGATTATTTAAACTCTTTAAATGGTATAGTATACATCTTTTTAAACGGAGACACCAAAAGATTCAGAATAATTCATTATTGGAAAAGTCAAAAAATTAAATTTCTTTACTAAACATTACTGTTGTTGAGAAAAATATTATAACTTTTGGTGATAACAGAATCAGCTCAAAGATAAGATAATTCATTATTGGAAAAGTCAAAAAATTAAATTTCTTTACTAAACATTACTGTTGTTGAGAAAAATATTATAACTTTTGGTGATAACAGAATCAGCTCAAAGATAAGTTAAACAGAGCACGATGGACCTAACAACGTTGTTTAATCATATTACATAAGAGCTAACTGAGCTGATCGACTTTAGTCAGTTCTGGAACATAATGGAAGAGCCGTTTAGATCAGATTAGAAGCATAGAACATATCAGGTTAAGGATTCAGCCCAGAGTAGAACAGATCAATTCAGGGATTCAGATTAGAACGTAGCAGATTAGAAGAGCATATCATATTTGGAACTTCATAATCAGATCATAACAGAATTCGAGGCTCTAACTTAAAAGAACTTTTATAGCAGTTGAACAACTCAGGATACAATCAAAATGTGTCAGAATTAGCTTTATAGGAGGATTATCCGTTTTAAGCATAAAAGAGGTGCAGTAAGTGAAACAGTATGTAGCACAGTAAGAGAATTAAATGCGCATTTATTACATGGAGGCGGATTCTTAAATCTTCCGTATTATTTCAGCTTAGAGCTGAAAACAGATATGCTGTTTTCTCATTGTATTGAGTCCTATAAGGCTATTCGAACATTTGCAAATAACAGCCTCTATTCTGTTATAAGAAAAAAACTAGGAGTTCAGATTGGATGATGTCTAGTTGAGTGGTTTAGGATACCATGCATCTTATTCAAAGTCTTCTAGTGGAAATACTTCCAGATCAAAAGACGTAGAAGCTTTATTTCGAACTTCCGTAAACAAATCTCTTTCTTATCTGATTTCAGTTTACCAACTTATATTTTTCATAGTTCACTGTTTAATTAAGATATTTCCGCATAATATTGTTCAAAATAATGGGTTATTTCTCCGAATTAAATAAGTCTCTTTATTTTATCCAATTTTTCGACCTTACCCATGAGCTGTGAAGTCTTTTGAAGATGTGGAAATATTTCATAGTTCTTGGTGATATGCAGATATTAAAAGGAAAATAAATTGAATGCAGAAATAAAAGATGAAAGGGTTTGTTTACAGGTGTTCGGGAATAATGGACTCCTACGTCATCTCTTCCTCCGTTTTCATAATAATTATTGATACAACAAATTGTACAATTCACTTAACTACTATGACTTAAATACAGCTAAAGCGAAACTCTTAGTCACCACTTCATTGTATGAATCAAACAATGCTTTAATTGTATGAGCTATGTGAGCTCATGAATAAAAAAATGATCAATAGTTTAAACTCTCATAAATGCCTAAGTGATCCTGTCATATGAGCTTTCTGTGTGGGCAAAGAATAAGATATGCGAAGTTGGCCTTTTGTTCTTGCAACATATTTTCTTGTTAATCTCTTGCACTTTCCCAGTATCTATTGTTCTTATCAATCTTCTTGTCCTCCTTCAATAATTGAATTTACAACGTTCAAATGTACGCGACAATGTCTATAAACATTCGAGCATTTCTTCGACTATTAAACTGATTTGATATTTCACAACTTGTTCTTTATTCTTTAGAAAGTTTTTCGTATGTGGCCACAATAATGTTATGTAATAATTGCTAGAACTGGAATTATTGGATGGTAATTACGAGTTAACCAGATCAGATTAATGTTTAACCAAAAGAGATACTTCAGCTGGGTAAGCTGCTAGTGAAGAGACCAGCTGAGATGTGTGCTGGTCCATAGTATTGTACTGAGCTGATAGTACAAGCTGTTCGGGTTAATGGGAATCAGTTTTGCTACCAGCTGGTCTAAGGTTTTGTGCGAACTGGTTGAGATAAACTGTTCCAGTCCACAGTAATCTGGTACCAGCTTAGAGGTCTGCTGGTGGGTTTTGAGGATAAGCCAAGACCAGTCTTGGTGTGAGCTGGTTGAGCATATTAGTCTTGAGCTGGATGGTATCCTTTGAGCTGTTGGTGATATTCGGGTTTGCCATAGATCAGATCAGATGTGAACTGGTCTGAGGTTAGCTCTGAGCTGAGCTGTTTCGTTGTGCTGGTTTGAGTTCTACCGCGAGCTGGTTTCGGGGTTACTAGCTTAGAGGTGATCAGCTTTGAGATTTACTGTGTTGTGCAAGCTGGATTTAGCTTAGAGATGTGCTAAATGCTCCAAGCTTGTAACGCCCCAAAATCCTTAGGACCATATTTATGCATTTCATAAATCATATGGCCATTTTGGCAATTTTAAATATCATGTATCTGCTGAATTGTTCATTTCAGCAGGAAAGATTTGCGCTGCGGCTGGTTCCAACGGGAGACTCCAAGTAGCGATGCACGAACTGATTTTAAATTGATTGGAAAATGTTTTAAGGAGGTGAAATGATTTATTTAAAAGAAGGTTTGGTGTTTTACAAATTAAAATGATATGAGGGAAATTTTACTAAATTTCGAAAGTGTGTCATGCTTGATTTCTCAAGTAGCTTGCCACTAATCCCTTTCATATAAAAACCTGTTTTCAAAGTAAGATTTTCATCATTTGCAAAGAAAAGTTTAAAGTATTCTTCAAAGGAATTTAAGAAAAGTTCGTGTGTTGTTCAAAGGGAGGATTTCTGCAGGAATTTGCTGTTGTTGCAAAGCTTCAAATAAGGCACGTAAAAGCTGATCTTTTTCTACACCATTTGAGGTGATTTCTCAAGTAGCTTGCCACTAATCCCTTTCATATAAAAACCTGTTTTCAAAGTAAGATTTTCATCATTTGCAAAGAAAAGTTTAAAGTATTCTTCAAAGGAATTTAAGAAAAGTTCGTGTGTTGTTCAAAGGGAGGATTTCTGCAGGAATTTGCTGTTGTTGCAAAGCTTCAAATAAGGCACGTAAAAGCTGATCTTTTTCTACACCATTTGAGGCATATATTGTATTTTGATGGATCTTCTTGCCTGTATATTATTGATATATTGAAAGTTCATGTTTGAAATGATTTAGACATGATAATGAAAGAAAGATGGGTTCGAAAATGATGTTTTGATGTTTATGATGCTTCCGGTATGTTTTTCAGAAAGTTTATGAAGTTTTATATGAACTGAGGATTCGAATTCAATTCCAGAAAATGTTATGAAAGTTCTTCTTGCAGTAGCTGTAATATTAGAATTTGATAACCGTGTAATTGGCAGTTGCTGGTTGAATCATTGGTATGGTTTGATAAGCAACAGCTGATGGTATCGTTGTTGTTTTGATGTTACAGACGAAGAGTTATGAATTCAGCAGCTGTATCTACTTGTTAAGATTCAGCAGCTGTATGGTTTTAGCGTTTATGAATGTTCTTCCTGTAGTTGTAATGTCGAGATTTGATGATTTTGTAATCAGTAGTTGTTAGTTGAATCAGTATAAAGTCTGGTTTGATAAGCGACGGCTGGTAGCGAAATCATTGTTTAGATATTACAAGCGTCTTCGTAAATTCCAGCAGATGCACTGCTCATCAGCAGATGCGTCTTTCTTTATTAATATCAGCGGTTGTTTTCCTTTGATTAGGAATCAGCAGCTGCATTGTGATTTTAAATTCAGCAGCTGTATTTTCTTTAGTTAGAATCCAGCAGTTGCCTTATTCATTTTCAAGTAATGTTCATTTCAGCTGGTACTAGTCTTGCGACTGGTACTATTCATTTATATAATCGTGTTAGCACTTTTCCTTGCAACTGATTGATGTGCTAACGACGTCGTTCCATTTAGTTATACAAAGATCAGCAGGTAGTTTTGTTATTTCATCTGCTGATCACTCTAACGACATCGTTTCACTTTATACAAAGATCAGCAGGTAATTTTGTATTCATCTGCTGATCACCTCAACGACATCGTTTTACTTTATATTTATCTAAAAGACCTCGCGACTGGATTCTTGTCTTGCGACTGGATTCTTATTCGTTGCGACTGGTACTGTTCATTTCAGCAGGTATTAGTGTAACGGCTGGTACTATTCAAAGTCCACAAATTAGAAAGATATGAGATTGAGGGATTACATTGCTATTTCAATTCAATTCTTGAATATTTCAGTCTATGTTATGATCAATCTTTATATTATTATGGATGGATATTCAAATGCTAGAATACAAGTACCATAGATGTTTAGTAACTTCTACGAACCAAATGGATCCTCTATTTTAACTAAAATTCTCGGTTTCCATGCACATCTTTTGTTTTGAAAAACAGAGCACGCTTTCTTTAGAGTTTTGCATATTGAAACGACCTCAAGAATTTTCTGGCACTACTGATCCCCTGGTGGCAGAAAGTTGGATAAAATCCATGGAGGTGATATTCGACTATCTTCATCTGACAGAGTTAGAGAGACCTCGTTGTGCAATCTATATGTTGCGGGGCGACGCTATGATGTGGTGGGAAGGAGCCAAGCTAACTGTAGACTTGGAAGTTCTCACTTGGGAAGAGTTCAAGAGAGTATTTTTCGAGCAATACTTCACAGTGGATGTTAGAGAACAATTACAGAGTGAATTCCTAACTCTGAAACAAGAAGGATTGCCGATGCGGGATTATATCCGCAAATTTGAGAGAGGATGTTATTTTGTTCCATTGATAGGGACAAACGCAGATGCTAAACTTCGCCATTTTATTAATGGGTTGAAGCCCATGATCAATCATGATGTTAGATTGGCTGAACCAGTAGACTACAAATCAGCAGTGAATAAAGCTTTGAGGGCGGAGCAAGACTGGAAAGCGATTGACGAGGAAAGACAATTGAAGAGGCAAGCTTTCCAGCAGAATGATAAAAGAAAATTTAAGAAGCAGAACAACACCAACCAGCAGCAGGGGTCGAATGGGAAGGGACCAATTGCTGTTCAACCAATTTCCTCTGTTCCTAGCAGTGGAAATAGAACTCCATGCCCCGTTTGCAAGAAGAATCATAAGGGGCAGTGTCTTCAAGGACAAAATGTATGTTATACGTGTGGTAAGCCAGACCACATGTCGAGAAGCTGTCCTCAGAAGCAGCATCAACAACTTATTACCAGTAGGGCGTACGTGATGACTGCTGCTGAAGCACCAGCAGATACTACTTTGGTGACGGGTAATATTTCAGTTGATAATTTGCCTACAGTAGCATTATTAGATTCTGGTGCAACACATTCGTTTGTATCAGATAGATTTTCTGAGAAATTATCTGTTGGATCTGTTTTGACAGATCCAGATTAAGTTTTGAATTACACAAAACCTATTGTTGTTACTCTAACAATTCTACCTAAGTGCGCAGAGTTCAGGTCGAAGAACATATTCAGCAGATGGTTCACAATGAATGTTCAGCAGTTGGTTTGGTGCGTTCTTGGATCAGCAGATGGATTAGCAATGGAGACGTCCAAAGTTGATTCACCTGTTCGTAATCAGGCGTTGGCCAAAGTTGAACCAGCTGGAGCTTAACAATCTAGCAGATGATGAAGATCAGCTGCAAGCGTTGAAGAGCAAAGTGAACCAGAGAAGTCTGCTGAAGATGTTTAGCGAGATGATGAAGATCAGCTCGAGGCGCAAGAGAAGAAGAGATTATAAGTACTGCTGATGAATCTATCAGCAGTCGCTATTCAAGAAGAAGAAGATTTCTCTTATAAGTACTGTTGACGAATCTGTTGACAGTCGCCATTCAAGAAGAATCGAGAGCTGGAGCTGGAGCTGGAGCTGGAGCGAAGTGTTTTATCGAGATGATGAAGATCAGCTGGAGCGCTAAGATTGGATGACATCAGCGATGACGTCATCATTCAGCAGGAAGCTTCAAGTGATCAGCAGAGAGCTTCTTCCAGCAGGAGATATTTGGAGTTGGCGTTTGCAAAACGATGTCGCTTGATTAAGTTGGAACGACAGCGTTTTGCATTCGCAATCAGCAGATGAAGAGAAGCGCGAAGAGACGATGCGACGTCGTGTTGGTATTCAGCAGATGAAGCTAAAGCGTAAAAGAAAAGCGACGTCGTAGAAGAGAAGATTCAGCAGGATGCTACTGTTCATCAGCAGGATGCCATTTGGAGTTAGCGATGGCAAAACGATGTCGTTTACATAAGTTGGTACGACAGCGTTTTGCCCTCACGCTTAAATCAGCAGGATGGTTCTTTCTACGATAGATATTCAGCAGGAGCGCAAAAGCGAAAATCAGCAGATGAAGTGTGTTGATGAAGACGACCAGCAGGATGATCTTTGCGAAGAACCAGCAGATGCATTCTTTCAAGAGTGATCCAGTCGCAGTGATGAAGAAGAACCAGCAGCGAAGCAGTTGACGATTTACGAAGTGTTGCGAAAGTTGGATGTCAACTGCTGAGCTCAATTCAAAATGGCGAAAGCGACAGGAGCCTGCAAAAAGAAAAGGACGCAAGTACTATTTCTTGTGTCGGTACTTTACAGAGGAGCGTTGCACAAAAGTGGAAAGAAGACAAGATAGCCTTCTGGAGCGCTGAAGAGTTTTGGAAGCTTTCCAACGGGAAGATATTTGCAGAGGCTATATATTGGAGGCGACGCCCTTTGAAGTTGGTGTTCGTTCGAGTAACCAGTTGGTGCGACTACAATACTGTGGGAAATATACATTGAATATACAGTGCACCAACAGAGGGAAAAATAGAGAGATAGACGAAGCAATCAACCGCCATTAGAGAGGAGTTTTTTCACGAGTGTTGATTGCTAAGTCTAGATTAGCTTGTATTAGAGCATGTCCCTCGTGTGTGAGAAAAACAGAGAGTTGAGCGTTCATTGTATCAATCTCACACACCCGGATTCATTCACATATGTTTGTGAATGAATCTCGAAATATGTTCACAGTTCCCGTCCTAGCACGATGACGTTAAACTCATGTGTATGTAGTTAGTCACACAGTTGCGGCTGATGTGCAGTTACCAGAGTTAGAGAGGCCTCGATGTGCGATCTATATGTTGAGGGGCGACGCTATGATGTGGTGGGAAGGAGCCAAGCTAACTGTAGACTTGGAAGTTCTCACTTGGGAAGAGTTCAAGAGAGTATTTTTCGAGCAATACTTCACAGTGGATGTTAGAGAACAATTACAGAGTGAATTCCTAACTCTGAAACAAGAAGGATTGCCGATGCGGGATTATATCCGCAAATTTGAGAGAGGATGTTATTTTGTTCCATTGATAGGGACAAACGCAGATGCTAAACTTCGCCATTTTATTAATGGGTTGAAGCCCATGATCAAGCATGATGTTAGACTGGCTGAACCAGTAGACTAAAAATCAGCAGTGAATAAAGCTTTGAGGGCGGAGCAAGACTGGAAAGCGATTGACGAGGAAAGACAATTGAAGAGGCAAGCTTTCCAGCAGAATGATAAAAGAAAATTTAAGAAGCAGAACAACACCAACCAGCAGCAGGGGTCGAATGGGAAGGGACCAATTGCTGCTCAACCAATTTCCTCTGTTCCTGGCAGTGGAAATAGAACTCCATGCCCCGTTTGCAAGAAGAATCATAAGGGGCAGTGTCTTCAAGGACAAAATGTATGTTATACGTGTGGTAAGCCAGGCCACATGTCGAGAAGCTGTCCTTAGAAGCAGCAGCAACAACTTATTACCAGTAGGGCGTACGTGATGACTGCTGCTGAAGCACCAGCAGATACTACTTTGGTGACGGGTAATATTTCAGTTGATAATTTGCCTACAGTAGCATTATTAGATTCTGGTGCAACACATTCGTTTGTATCAGATAGATTTTCTGAGAAATTATCTGTGAAACCAATGAAAATAGAAATAGGATACTGTGTCCAAACTCCTACAGGAGGAAATATAGTAACCAATCGATTACTTCGAAATGTAGAGCTTGAATTGCAAGGTAATATTGTTTATGCAGATCTTATAGTACTACCTATGTTTGAATTTGATTTCATATTGGGAATAGATTGGTTAGTAAAATACGAAGCTGTTATAAACTTTAAGCAAAGATCTGTCCTTATTAAGAAACTTGATGGAAGTTCGTTTTCATTCAAAGCTGGTATTTATGTAAGGACCCTTAGGATCATATCAGCAATGAAAGCCCAGAAGTGTATAAGAAATGGTTGCCAAGGATTTTTAGTAAATATTATATCATTAGAACCTGAAGAGAAAAAGAAATTAGAACAAATACCTGTTGTAAGAGAATTCCCAGATATTTTCCCAGAAGATGTTTCAGGTTTACCTCCAATTCGAGAATTGGAATTTACTATTGACTTGATACCAGAAGCCGCTCCAATTTCAAAGCCACCCTATAGACTTGCTCCTAAGGAAATGAAAGAATTAAAAGACCAAATTCAAGAACTACTGGATAAAGGTTTCATTAGACCCAGTACTTCCCCTTGGGGTGCACCAGTACTTTTTGTCAAAAAGAAAGATGGGAGTATGCGACTATGCATTGATTATAGGGAATTGAATAAATTAACGATTAAGAATAAGTATCCTCTCCCTAGGATCGATGATTTATTTGATCAGTTAAGAGGAGCTGCTGTATTCTCGAAAATAGACTTGAGATCAGGGTATCATCAGTTACGTGTAAAAGAATCAGATATTTATAAGACTGCGTTTAGAACAAGATATGGTCATTATGAATTTCTAGTTATGCCTTTTGGAGTAACAAATGCACCATCCGTATTTATGGACTTAATGAATCGAGTGTTCCAACCTTACTTAGACAGGTTTGTAATTGTATTCATAGATGATATTTTGATTTATTCGAAGAACAGTGAAGAACACGAAGAACACCTTAGGGAAATCTTACAAATTTTACGAAATAAGCAGTTATTTGCAAAGTTCAGTAAGTGTGAATTCTGGATTAATAAAGTAGTATTTCTGGGTCACATTATTTCGAAGAATGGAATAGAAGTGGACCCTTCAAAAGTAGAATCTGTTCGAAGTTGGCCGGTACCAAAGAATGTCTCGGAGATTCGAAGTTTTCTAGGACTTGCAGGATATTATAGAAGATTCATAGAAGGATTTTCGAAGATTGCTGTTCCATTAACGGCTTTAACTAAGAAGAATGTGAAGTATGATTGGACTCCCAAGTGCCAATCCAGTTTCGAGAAATTGAAGCATACATTAGTTGAAGCCCCTGTACTAACATTACCAACAGAGAAAGGGAATTTTGTGATTTACACTGATGCATCGAAGACAGGACTGGGAGCTGTGCTGATGCAAGAAAGAAAAGTAATTGCTTACGCTTCTAGGCAATTGAAAATACATGAGAAGAATTATCCTACGCATGACCTGGAGTTAGCAGCAGTGGTTTTCGCATTAAAGATTTGGAGACATTATCTTTACGGTGAGAAATGCGAAATCTTCACAGATCATAAAAGCCTTAAATATTTCTTTACTCAGAAGGAATTGAACATGCGACAGAGAAGATGGCTTGAATTAGTAAAAGATTACGATTGTGTAATCAGCTACCATCCGGGAAAAGCCAACGTAGTAGCAGATGCGTTGAGTAGAAGAAATGTGGGATTAGCGCAAATCTCAGTTCAGATCCCCCTGGCATTAGAAATTAATCGATTTGAACTTGCGATAATTCGAAAGGAAAGTGCTGCTAGGTTATCAGTTCTTACGATCCAATCAACGCTTAAAGATAGGATCAAAGAAGGGCAAACTAAGGATGAACAACTCCAGAAATGGAAGCAGCAGGATGCAAACAGAGGATCAAATTTATATACAGTGGAAGAAGGAGTTGTTAAATATCAAGGTAGACTGTGGGTACCGCGCACTGATGGTTTGCGCAACGAGATTATGATTGAAGCCCATAATTCGCCATATTCAATCCATCCAGGCGGAACAAAGATGTTCAAAGATCTGCAAACTCTGTTTTGGTGGCCAGGAATGAAACGCGATGTTTGTAAATTTGTTGCGGAGTGTTTAACCTGTCAACAAGTTAAAGCAGAACACCAGAGACCAGCAGGATTGTTAAAACCACTTCCTATACCTGTTTGGAAATGGGATAACATAGCAATGGATTTCGTGGTGGGATTACCCAGAACAGTTTCAGGTTGTAACGCGATATGGGTAATAGTTGACAGATTAACTAAATCTGCTCATTTTCTTCCTGTAAAGACAACCGATGGTTTGAATAAATATGCAGAGCTCTATATTAAGGAAATAGTCAGACTTCACGGGATTCCAAGTTCTATTGTATCAGATAGAGATCCCAGATTCACTTCAAGATTCTGGAAAAGTTTACACCAAGCCTTAGGAACGAATTTAACTTTCAGTACAGCGTTCCATCCGCAAACCGATGGGCAATCGGAAAGAGTAATTCAAATACTGGAAGATTTGTTAAGGGCTAGTGTCCTAGATTTTTCCGACGGCTGGGAATCTAAGCTACCACTAATTGAGTTCACCTACAAAAACAGTTATCAAGCCTCGATAGACATGGCACCATACGAAACTTTGTATGGCAGGAAATGTCGATCACCAATTCTTTGGGATGATGTAGGTGAAAGAACTGAAATAGGACCTGATATACTAGAACAAACTTCAGAAGCAATTAAAGTGATACGTGAAAGAATGAAGACTGCTCAAAGTAGACAGAAGAGTTATGTAGATATTCATCGCAGAGAAGTGAACTTTGTGGTGGGAGATCATGTGTTCCTCAAGATCTCACCAATGAAAGGTGTTTTAAGGTTTGGAAAGAAAGGAAAATTAAGTCCCAGATATGTAGGACCATTTCAAATCTTGGAACGAGTTGGAACGTTAGCTTATCGTTTAGCATTACCTCCACAAATGTCCTCTGTTCATAACGTGTTCCACATATCAGCACTTAGAAGATACATTGCGAACCCATCGCATGTTCTCAGACATGAACCAGTGCAATTGGAACCAGATTTGACTTACGAAGAAACTCCAGAGAAGATCTTAGCAAAGGAGAATCGTCGGTTAAGGAACAGAACCATTCCAATGATAAAGATTCAGTGGACAAACCACTCAGAACGGGAAGCAACCTGGGAAGTGGAAGCTGATATGCAAAGAAATTACCCAGATTTCTTCAAGTAAGTGAATTTCGGGGACGAAATTCTTTTAAGGGGGTAGGAATGTAACGACCAGATCATTTAGAAGTAAAAGATCTTAGCAAAGGAGAATCGTCGGTTAAGGAACAGAACCATTCCAATGATAAAGATTCAGTGGACAAACCACTCGGAACGGGAAGCAACCTGGGAAGTAGAAGCTGATATGCAAAGAAATTACCCAGATTTCTTCAAGTAAGTGAATTTCGGGGACGAAATCTTTTAAGGGGGGTAGAATGTAACGACCAGCTCATTTAGAAGTCCACAAATTAGAAAGATATAAGATTGAGGGATTACATTGCTATTTCAATTCGATTCTTGAATATTTCAGTCTA
>KQ998209.1:343279-361725 GCA_001598015.1 Dorcoceras hygrometricum
ATGGGTGGCGTTGTGTTTATCCAAGGCCTACGTTTTCCGTGTCTAAGTTGTACTGTTTTGATTAGGTTGTGCTGTATTAAATCAGTAGCAATGGTTGTATATTTACATAGAATACACAGCTGTTGTAAACCGCAATTGCAAAGTTATATAGGAACAGCAGGTGGAACTTGAATCAGCAGATGGGTGGCGTTGTGTTTATCCAAGGCCTACGTTTTTCCGTGTCTCAGTTGTATTGTTTTGATTAGGTTGTGCTGTATTAAATCAGTAGCAATGGTTGTATATTTACATAGAATACACAGCTGTTGTAAACCGCAATTGCAAAGTTATATGAAATACCCTGTTTTCCGCAAATGTTTTTAGCAGTAGCGCGCAAATTTGAGTATCTGCTGAATTTCGAATTGGTCTTATGTTTTGTTTCCTTTGAGTTATAAGAAATGCAGCTTATAACAAAATATTTTTTTAGCCCTTCTTTTATTCGAAAATTTTGTATACCCCAATTCTCGTGGCCCCGTTGGGTTCGGGCGTCACAAAGCTGGTCTGCTGGAACGTGATCTGGTTTTAGTGTCTGTGTACCTAAGTAGAGCAGTGGAGAGGTCTGAGCTGATCTGAGCAATGTAGACCAGATTGGTTTCGTGTAAGTGATCCAATCTGGATGTGTGTTGCTTGAAGTACTTGAGCTGGTCAGCTGAGCACTATGCTGGTTGAGAACAGCGTACTCCCTGAGATGGTTTGTGTGCCTGAGCTGGTACAGTAGTAAAGTCTGAGCTGGTTTGACTTTACTGTAGCTTTGACTAAGACTTTACTGTAGCTTCGACTAAGAGTATATATATAAGTGTTGACCAACACTTAGTTATTTTACGACACACATATGTTATCTTCTCTCAAATATCCCGACTTATATCTTCAACCCTCGTGACTACTGTTCACATGACGCCTTTGTCTTCCGATTGTCGGAGATTGGTTGGTCTGATTTGAGTGAGATTACCTCGGTTGAAAAGCCCTCTTTGAGGCCAGCGTTCTTGTACCAATTTGGAGTCGTAAGAAGGCCGGATAAGATAATAGCCGAGGAACTGCGTGAGCTGGTTCTTGAGATTTTCACACAGAGTTAAACTCTAGTTCAGATTAGGTCATTTCTCGTGGTTTTTGCCTTGATTTCTCGGTAGAGACTTGAGCAGAGCTAGAAGTGTGATCCGCTGTTAGCTGAGCTTAGGTATTGTACCAAGGCCTGCGACTCTGCGAAGGGTACGCATTGAGCTTATATTAACAGCTTTGACATAAGCATGAGAATATTTCCAGCGTGAATTGATTGATGTGTATGCATGCTGGTCGTAAGCTGAGTTGCTTAGCCGTGCTGTTCTTGATGATTATCTGGTTTGCTTATGTTTGATTATTATGCATTGTCCGTGAGCTGATTCTGTATTGCATTTATGCATAAAATATTGTGCCTGTTTCTTTGAGAACCGATTATCACTGAGTCGTGATTGGCCGGCTGAGCCGTCGTGCCTGAGAATCCAATGCTTTCACTGAGTCATGAATATCAGCTGAGTCGCTGTGATTTGGATTCTGATGATTTAATGAGATTTTGATTGCCCAGCTGAGTCGTTGTACCTTGATTACCAATTATTCTTGATAACCTTTCATGCATTGCACGACTTGAGATATTGCATGCCTTATATGGTAGATGTTATTTATTTACTCTTGTACTGAGGTTTGACCTCGTTTTTCTTTCTCTTTTTGGGGCTGCTTTGTCTTGTGTTGGCCTTTGCAGGTTTTTCAGGTAATCCAGCTGGATCGAGTGGTGCGTTAGCTGATAGAGCCCCATATTGAGTCCCAATTATATATATGTATTGAGCTAGTTTACCAGAGATGTCCTGCGTGAATTCTGTACTTGAGATTTGCATTCGTTAAAATATTTGTATACATTTCTGATACTGTTTTGTTGTATGGGTTTTTGACTTAAAATTTATACTTTAGTATGATTGTACTTTGAACTATATTTTCAGTACAGGCCATAAACGAAATTTTTTAACCCATAGTTTAAGCTTTCGTATTTTGTGTTAATTGAGTAATTAACCTCTGATTAGAGCACAGGGCCTGGCAATAATAAATGTCGTAAATGCAAATATGTTATTGCTCTTGTAAAATAAATCAAGAATTGCTATGTATTCTTGTTATCCGGATGGCTTCTTTTCATTAATCCGAAATTTATATTCTTTTGCTATCTTCATCTTATAGATATTTTAAGCGGTAAACTTTTCCAGAAATCTTCTAATACTTTATTATTATCAAACATAAAATCAACGTGGATAGAAATTGGTTTTACAAAAGTGGCTACATTTCAATTATATTATCATATATTATATTATCATAAGACAATATGAAGTCATGGGTGGATATAAAAATATTGTGTCTGTATTTGTTGAGTCATTACTTAATTCATATTTCATTGAAATTTTTCAATATATAGTTTTTCTTATCATATGTAACAAAATATCAAGAACTTTATAAATTTGTTGATATTAATTAATAAAATAATTTTAATATATACATAAAATGAGAGAAGTATATAGTTATAAGAAAGTAATGTACTTGCAATGACCTAAAAACGATGAGAAATATACAGCAAAAGTTTATTAGATATATTTTTAAAATAAATATTTTATAGGAATTATCCATTTATTATCTTCACTATTAAAATATCAATAGTTATATTGAGTTAAGCGTACATGAATTAGAGTAGTATTGCGATGAGTGACTTTCTGGGAAGTTCTCGTACGTCAAGCTGATATTGCGTCGCTTGATCTGGTTGGATATGTGGTTCGTAAAAGAGTTATGTCATAACTTAACGGATAATACTCTATCTGCTGTGGATAGGAAAGAAAAATATTAATATCTAAGGAAACTGATACAATATAGCAATTGACACGTACATCTCTGACTCATAGGCCTAACAGTCCAACTATAACACAACACAGTAGGTGAACTCCGTGCTGTCATATATAAGAAAATAAATTTGAATCTAGCAATAACTTTTGATACACGATTGATACAAACAAATTTCATTTATTGGTATATTAATAAAAAATAGCTTAAATACACAAAAAAACTAAATTTCTTAAAATAATCTATTTACAACTTCGATAAATTTTTAATAGTCTAAAAATGTCACAAACTGTTAGGATCAAACATTTAACATTAGGCGAAAGACCATAGATGTTAGCCAAGATGCAATTTTATTTTCTTATAATATGGTAGCGTAGAGTGCACCTATTGTGTTCGTTAAGTTTGAGTTGTTAGACCCATGAGTCCGGGAATATGCGTGTCTAAATGTTGGTGTTGTCTCATTTTCCTTAGAGATCAGTCTTACATTTTTCCCGATCGTCGGTCCTATCCCTAACATATATAATATTATCCGTTAAAATCTGGCGTCTCACTTTTACATCCCACCTGACCAACCAAATCAAGCGACGTAACATTAGTAGCTTGGCGTATGAAAGCTTTTCGGTAGTTTATCCATCACAATACTTCTGAAACTCATGCATGCTTAACTCAATACAAACATATTAAAGAACGTAAGAGTTCACAAATTTTATTAATTGTATTCGATTAAACCAATCACTAAATAAAATATCATATTTAATAGAAACTAAATATTGGCGGACCATTAATGTATAAAATATCATATTTAATAGAAAATAAATATTCGCGGACCATTAATGTATATTACAAGCGGCGGAGCGTGATTAAGATTTATATATGCCTGTAATATTTCCAAGTATGGAAAAACAATAAGCAAAAAAACACCCGAAACAGATGAAAAAAATATATGCTCACAAAGATATAAAAGGACACATGTATGGAGAACCAAGAACTAGGAAACCATTAGCCTAATATTATTTAATAATTTAAGTGAAATAAAATATATAATAGCACATATGAGCATGCAAATTAGACAATATAGAAATGGTATGAAATTAATAGTCCAAAATTATTGTGATGGAAGTTAATTGTCGATTAATACAAAGAGCATTTCAAATTGTAGGAAATTAGTAGTTCAATATTAATTTCTAATGTCATTTGAAGTAACTATTATATAAGGACATGTTAGAAGTATTAACAAAGATATTTACTAAATTAGATATAATAAATAAATTTAATATATAAGATCAAATAAATAAGAGAATTAAAGGGAATCTACGAATCTCTTCTTGGAAGCCTTCCTTATTCCTCGAACTAGAATTAGACCTGACCACGGGCCGAGTTTGACACGAACCCGAAACGGACCGGACAGTTGAAATCGAACCCAGGACAGAAGACTTCAGGCCAGAGATCTTAACCAGTGTACTAAGTCCTTATATCTAACAAACTAATACTTTTAAAAATATAAATATTTTGTTTATCATAAAATTGTTAAGATTTTGTTAATTTGTACTATCTTAAAAAGCCTAAACAATTTTATATAACTATATTGATTATTTTAAATAATATTTACATTTATCCTATAATTTTTCAAATATTATACAAATAAAGTACAATAATATGATAATTTATTCAAAATCTTATCATTTCATTTGTCAATATATTACTATCGTACTAGAATCGATAAATCGACTGTGCAAGCTATCGACCTTGAATCTTGTGCAATAATAATTGGCACGGTTCCGGTTTCGGTTCCTGGTTTTTTTTACCCAAACCCGGCGAGTCGGGCCCGGAACCGGCCCGTGTCCGGGTCTACCTAGAATCGATAAATCGACTGTGCAAGCTATCGACCTTGAATCTTGTGCAATAATAATTGGCACGGTTCCGGTTTCGGTTCCTGGTTTTTTTTACCCAAACCCGGCGAGTCGGGCCCGGAACCGGCCCGTGTCCGGGTCTACCTAGAATCGATAAATCGACTGTGCAAGCTATCGACCTTGAATCTTGTGCAATAATAATTGGCACGGTTCCGGTTTCGGTTCCTGGTTTTTTTTACCCAAACCCGGCGAGTCGGGCCCGGAACCGGCCCGTGTCCGGGTCTACCTAGAATCGATAAATCGACTGTGCAAGCTATCGACCTTGAATCTTGTGCAATAATAATTGGCACGGTTCCGGTTTCGGTTCCTGGTTTTTTTTACCCAAACCCGGCGAGTCGGGCCCGGAACCGGCCCGTGTCCGGGTCTACCTAGAATCGATAAATCGACTGTGCAAGCTATCGACCTTGAATCTTGTGCAATAATAATTGGCACGGTTCCGGTTTCGGTTCCTGGTTTTTTTTACCCAAACCCGGCGAGTCGGGCCCGGAACCGGCCCGTGTCCGGGTCTACCTAGAATCGATAAATCGACTGTGCAAGCTATCGACCTTGAATCTTGTGCAATAATAATTGGCACGGTTCCGGTTTCGGTTCCTGGTTTTTTTTACCCAAACCCGGCGAGTCGGGCCCGGAACCGGCCCGTGTCCGGGTCTACCTAGAATCGATAAATCGACTGTGCAAGCTATCGACCTTGAATCTTGTGCAATAATAATTGGCACGGTTCCGGTTTCGGTTCCTGGTTTTTTTTACCCAAACCCGGCGAGTCGGGCCCGGAACCGGCCCGTGTCCGGGTCTACCTAGAATCGATAAATCGACTGTGCAAGCTATCGACCTTGAATCTTGTGCAATAATAATTGGCACGGTTCCGGTTTCGGTTCCTGGTTTTTTTTACCCAAACCCGGCGAGTCGGGCCCGGAACCGGCCCGTGTCCGGGTCTACCTAGAATCGATAAATCGACTGTGCAAGCTATCGACCTTGAATCTTGTGCAATAATAATTGGCACGGTTCCGGTTTCGGTTCCTGGTTTTTTTTACCCAAACCCGGCGAGTCGGGCCCGGAACCGGCCCGTGTCCGGGTCTACCTAGAATCGATAAATCGACTGTGCAAGCTATCGACCTTGAATCTTGTGCAATAATAATTGGCTTTGCTGTGATATAGATAGATATGATGAGCAGACACAGGGCTTTTGGCTGCTACTCCTTAGTTCGTAGGGAAACAACGAATCGTGATATACTCGTAATATGTGTATATTATGAGAACCTTTAAGATACATAAAAAGTGACTCTTAAATTTATTTGTATCATTTTTTTACAAATATCTTATAAGTTGTCAGACACCATTTAAGCTCATCCAAACCTTTCTTAAAATATCATAATTAAGGTTGTACTTCTCAAAAAAAAAAAAGTTCCAACTTTTCTGTAATATCCATTGTTCCGACATATATGTTGATAAATCTTCTAACTCTCTACTAGAAAAGTTATGTATTTGCTCTCCCTTATCATAGAAAAATATGTTTAGACTTCATGGAACTACATGTTTTTATCCGATAAAAATTAGGTACATATCATTAAAAATATAGTGTATTTAAAATTCAAATATAAATTAACTTCAAGTTCCATCGGAAAGATTATGTGTTTGTACTCCCGACCACATAAAATTGTGTTTAGACTCCATGGACCACATATTTTAAAATTGCGTTTAGACTCCATGGACCACATATTTTAAAATTGTGTTTAGACTCCATGGACCACATATTTTTATTCGATAGAAATTGAGTACAAATTATTGAAATATAATTTTGACATTAAGTGAAGAATTACATTGGCAACGATATTACATAACCTTCATGCTATCTAATTTCTTTATTCAAAATAAAATCGTACTTGTATTTTTAGCTATTAAATCAGATAATCTAAGCTCATATAAACAGAAATGAAACTTCAAGTCAATTTTCAGTTTTGTGTACATATTTCAATCTTAATTTCATTTCATTATCGAACATATGTAAGTCTCCCATTTAGGTGATTCGAAGGAAAGATGTCTAATCGAACATCTTATCACTAATTATTTCAGATCCATAAATATTAAATTAAGTAATTGATTAGGGTGATGTGTCTTATTACAGTGTCAAGTATTTGCTATTTGGCTTCAAAATACATATACATTCTAGAAGCAGAAAATGTACCTAAAATAGAAGGTATTAATAATTAAAAACAACAATTGTAGTATAAAATGTATCTAAATAAAAAATATTAATTAATTAAAAAAATGTTAACAATCGTTTAGTTTATCATTATCATTATTATTATTATTAATAATATTATTAGTCTCACGTCCAAAGTTAATGAATGAATGCAGCACACGAAGAAAACTTTAGATTGTATGTGAGAGCCGTAGCTTAGAACTAATTGTCCCACATGGATGAGCAACCTTTATCACAACAGGGGATGGAGTATAAAAGTGGGCTGGGGAACACTGAGATCCATACTTACCTGGACGGGATCAATGGGCGATCAGGAAGGCCCATGGTCTAGATTGGCGACCTCCATTGCACTTGGGAGGGGCGCCCGTCTAAGGTCGGCCCAAGTGGTCGATCCTACGTCATAATTTGTGATAAATGGGGCCTGCGTTCGCGCGGCCTCTGCTAATTTTAGTCCAAATCTTTGGGTTTCGTCAAGTCCAACAAGAGAAAGCCCACAAGTCTCTCTGTCATATATATATATCACTCCTCATTTTGACATACTTTGCTCTCTTTCTCGTTGGACGCTCTAATCCCAAAATAATCCGGCTCGCTCTTTTGCTATTTGCTAGGGTTTCTAGGAGGAATGCCTGAGTACTAATGTTTTAAAAAGTACTCGTACTAGGTGCGTCTAGGAGACTAGGCGGCCATTTAGGACGTGTCCAAAAAGTTTTTCATAAGTCTAAATGAAATAGATTAGAGATTTTTATGAGTTTTTTATTATATCTTTTCAACATTTTCCAACATCATCAATTATTTCCATTTGATGTTGCTTAAAATCGGATGGATCGATTTGACGACTCAGCGAATAAGTTGGGATCCTGTGAGGGCTCCAATGATGGATTTGGCGGGTTGTTATCTGCGTCACAAAGCAAAGTCAGAGGGGTCGGGAGGTATCCCAGCGAAGACACTCCGACGCTCAAGTCAGCGGTTGCTCGAAAGCTATACTGATTCAAGAACCAAATGCTGTTTATTGAGAACGTACCTTAAAAATGAGGTGGAGCTGTCTATTTATAGAGATCGTTGAATGATTTATGGGTCTTGTCTGAGCCGTCCATTTCTTTGTGACTCCATGGACAATTTGTTATCAGGTCACTGAGCCCAATTACCGATAATTATCTTGATCCTTTGTGAGCTGGGCCGTGGCCTGAACATAGGAGATCCATGGCTCGGCCCATAACCCATCACCATTCATCTTCATATATGTTTCATGCTTATTTGTTTTCTTCAGTTCTCGATATCTGTGATTGTCACTCTGATTTTGTTTTTTAGGGTTTGTAGGATTTTGTTTTTTAGGGTTTGTAGGATTTTGTTTTTTAGGGTTTGTAGGAGGGATACTTGAGTACCCATGTTCTAAAAAGTAGTAGGTGGTGATCCACCACATAGGCGGCCGCTTAAGATGTGTCCAAAATTTTTTTCCATAAGCCTAAATAGAATAGAGATTTTTATGAGTTTTATTATAAATATAAGACTTTAATCTTTTCAACATTTTCCAACATCATCTATTCTTTCCATTGGTCCTCATAACTTTCCCGCTTATTTATCTTCTTGAGTTCTATCTGATTGTTACTCTAATTTTATTTTTCACATGGTTGCTTTGGGTTCCAGACTTCTATTTTCATTTCCTTAGACTTTGGTTTCTCTTATTTCTTTTAATAAAGTCAATTCTTTTTTAAAATAATAATATTCCTCCGTGGCGCCAGAGGAGCCTAGGCCATTGATTAGAGAAGCATGTCATAAAATTTAGATGGTGGGATCGCTTAGACATCACCTTTTAGAATACTGATGAATACTCGTATATTGGTAAGATCATTAATGATTTTATTTGGCTGCATTAGACAGTAATACAAAGAATTGTACTAAAAATTAGTTCTTTGATGGTCATTAGGAATATCATTTTGGTCATAAACATAAATCTCCATATGATTTGTTTAGGAGAAGACATACTACTCACATTAACTTTATATTGATCATGGGTACCATATGATAGTACGATGATTCAACCGGAGAAAATTACATAGCTCCATATTCAAAACATGGCCTATGTTTCACCATTTAGATTTCAAGAATTACTAATTTTTAAAGAACAACGAATTTCCTTCTCATTTATTTTTATATTTCTCATGATCATATCAAGGGATGTCGTCGTCATCATCATTATTATAAATGGATGGATGAAAGATATTTTCTAAAGTTGATCCTTAAATAATAATGATAAAAATGTGTCCCTTTCTGCGAAGTGCTTTGATTAAATAATTCTTTGTCCATTACTATTTATTTAGTTGAGGCGATTCCCAACACGTGGCGTTGTTGAAAATGGTCAGGTCATTTGAGCGGTCAGCAAAATAGTCAGACCCCGTACGTGCGGCACATGGAGCTTCCCACGTGTCAACAGACTACGAGATATTTTGTGTCGCTTGTGTTACACTCGCCACGTACAAGCTGTTCTCCACTCGTAGCCATGGAAAAGATATTTTGGAACCAAAAACGTGGCATCCTAATAGTTTAGAATAATATGATTTTTATTTGTTCGTCCAATGAGAAGACGACAAGTATTCATGCTCGTCCAAATCTTTTTCTTTGAATCTGTTTACTGCGTTAAATAATGTGTTTGGCACCGTATCCTGTCCACAGCATCTGTTTGACAAGCATGTGCGAGGTACCTAGCGTAAGATTGAAAACCAGCGAGTCTGTGGAGTCGGGGATTCTGGACGAGAGGATTCTTGTTCTTGTGTTGGAGTCCTTGAAATGGGATATCCGCGTCCTCTGCGTGACGGCATCTGTGAATCGCAGGCTTCGAGGGTTGGCCAAACGCCTGCTGTGGCGTGAACTCTGCCTCTACAGAGCGCCGCGAATGATCTACACGTTGACGGCAGGCGGGGCGAATAGAAGGTTTACAGGCGGGTGGCATCCTCTGGCGAAGCTTCTCTTCTTCTGCGGCGGGTGCGTGTCCACTCCGAATTTCGAGGTGAGCCGGCCCTCGCGTGGCCATTTCGTCGGTTCGTCGCGGTTTTCCAAGACTTCGGGGCGTAGCTTCCTGTCGAAGAAGTGCAGGGGAGACGTGCTGTTCGTGAGTGACCCGTGCGAGCACCCGACTGGGGGAGAGAAAGACGACGTCGGGATATACAGGGGAGTGTTCCGGGATTTCAGCAAGTCCAGGACGCGGGAGTTTCTAATCGGGAGGCAGGTGGAATTGGAGGCTTCGCTGAAGTGTCCTTACTGTGGGATGCGAATGTGGAGCATGACGGCGGCGCGTCTGATCCAGAGAAGGAGCGTGGCAAGACGGCTCGGGTCAAGTGAAGGTGGGATGGAGTACTTTGTGTGCTTGAATGGGCACCTTCACGGCACTTGCTGGCTGGCTCCATTGACATCTGGAGACGAGAATACAGAGGATGATGTTGGAAGTGACGATGAAGAGGGCCTTAGTCAATAACGGTCTGCATGTCTTGTGTCTCCTTTCAAGCAGCAGCAGAGGTTTTTGTCAGCTATGAACATGCTGAGGATTTGGAGACCAGAAATTTATTTGGGTTTGCGTATACCAAATACCCCTGCATCTTTTTCTTTTGTACGTGATTGGCAGTTTTAGTTAGCATTGATTTGCAGTTGTATACAGTCGTTTCATTAAGTGATTATTGTTATATCCCATAGACACACCTGACCTATTAATTTTTACAAATGAAATTGGAGAAGAGAACAGATGAACTAGTTTTCTATCAAAATTCAGAATACAGGCACGATAATCTTCTCTGCAGCGGCAGACATAGCACGAGTTGTCAATCCAATGGGATCATGTGGGGGAAACGGATTGGTCATAACTTTTTTAAAACGGTAAAGGAGACTAGCCTTTAATAAAGAAAAGTTACAAGACCCTTCGTTGTTTGACTGCATAGTTTTCTTTTCCTTCCCCTCTTTGTTTTTGCACGATCTTTTGTACTTATACCTAGTTCGTTTTAATTTCTTGATCCATCAATAAATCAGACTGTACTTGCTAAAATCATATGTTAATAATAAATATGATAAATATATATTACATAGTAAAAAATGAGCACAAATATATGTGTAAAATCTCATATTTTATGCCGATTGACAAAAGAGTATTATTTTTTTAAAAAATATAATTTTCAATAATAAATATGGACATGATCTCCAAATTGACTTGATTAATCTATAAAAAAAATATTATTTTCATATTAAAATATCATAATCGACTCACAAAAAATCTAAGAAAATTTACTCTAGAAAAACATTAAAAGTTGAATAAACTGTAACAAAGAGTGGAATAAGGAACTTACATTTCATAAATAAAATTTGCCGCAAATATCCACTTGTAATGTAGGCGTCCAAACTCAGGAGGTAAATCTGAAATCTTATGAAACCGATGCCATCCAAATGACACAGCTTAGACACATGAAAGATTTTGTTAAGCCGAAATTATTTCATAGTATCGGAGAATTCAAATCACAATGAAAAGCTTAAATTAAAGATTTTGTTGTTAACAACAAACATTAATCTTATTGATAGTACAGATTTTGTTGTTTGCATATCACATTGCTAAAATGGTGAAATAAAAATGGATACCAATGCTATATAAAATTTAAATGGTGTATAACTATAATGGGATACTGCACAATCCAATAACGAATGACAAGCATGGCATCCTGCATTCACAAAGTCCATGATTTCCAGTACCACAATATAGGAAACATAATTATGATTATACACACTGTATCCCTCCTCGATGTAAAATAAAATTACCAAATGGTGCAAAAGCACAACTTGCTTAAATCAAGAATCAACTTACACCAACCATCTGATTCGTAATACCTATCTGAATTCAGCAATCTCAAACACTCTAGCAGTTCCATCGACTGAAACAGATACCAAGAATTCTCCATTCGAAGATGAGGCAATCGACTGAATAGGACCTGAATGTCCAGAGAATATTTTTGCACAATCTCCTGAGAGACTATCACATATTCGCACTTTCCCATCAACACAGCCTGTGGCAATATATCTGGAACCAGCCAGCCAAAGCAAGCAAGTGACCCCATCCTGTAAGACAAGCACTTGTAACGTCGACACAAGTAAGAACAGAAGTATGTACCAGTGCAGTACTTTGATCCAAATATATAGGAGGTCATATTGATATGCAAGTAAATATATGTTTCTTAACGGAGACGTGCTTGGTGTGGGATCAAGACTGGATTAACTTAATTCCACGGTCCATATGTAAACAATTCCGAGAAACCACCTACTTCCAAACTCATTTTGTGAATGAGTCACCACCTAGAACAAGGACTTTTTACTGGGACCATCTTCGCTATTACAGTATCATAACCCTACCTACACACAAACGATGCCAAAATAAATGACATTTAGGAACCCTAAAGTTTAAACAAATAATTTTGACCACCTTATAAGAGTTCCAAAAACATAGCTAATAAAAATATTCACTACGTAATTCTTAATGCCCCCATCAATACCCTGATTCTTGAACGCACCAATTCCTTGAAATTAATTTGACTTTTTTGAGAAAATGAATATTCTCACTCCAATATAATGGTTCAAGCTCACAATGTGACGCTTCAGTAGTTCTGTGATTTTGGAGTATTATCTTCTAATGTAATGTCATTAACATAGTTATTAAAATCGCAAAATGTATTAAAACGTGCAAATGTCATCTTTATCTTCCAAATATTAAATATTAAATGTGAGGGAAAAGGGTAGAGATGACTTGGGGCAAAGGTGAACCCGGAGCACAGGCAACATGAATTAGTGTTTCCCCTGCTCTTCTTTCTAATAAACAGAGGAGAAATTACACTTTAAAATGGCAATTTCTTCTCTGTCAGAAATATATATATTTTTTAAAAAGAGGTTATTTCTTCTCCAAAGCGCGTAGAAACGTGCACTTAAGTGCATGATTATTGCTTTTTTGACAACTATCGTCCGTAACAAGTGAAAACAACTTGAGCAATTTGGATTTTCAGCCTACAAACTACAACCTCCAATTTCCAATGTTGATGCTGATCTTAACCGTCGCCCAATAAAAATATTAAGAAATCTCATGAAAAGGAATTCAACATACATCGTGATCACATGTGCACCTAGGCGACGAATGCTGTAGATCCCAGATTACAAGCTTACTATCCATGCCTCCTGTCGCAGCCATTGGATAAGCTCCCCGAGAGCTTCAAGTATTTACAACAAAAAGTTTTTAACCAATCATGTTTGGTAAAAGAAACTTAAAATATATATATTCTACCTCATAACACATCACATAACAAAATTCATAAATACCCCGAATAAGTTAGATATAAATATCTGTTTCTATTTCTTCTGATTTTACAAGATAAAGAGGACAAATCAGATTGTCATACCTCAATTCAAAAGCCGCACACTCGACTGATTCAGAATGACCACTTAAAGAACTTACCACCTGAGGATTCAAAAATTGCAAGTTCAATCAATAAAATAACCAAAAACTGCCAATAGCTGTGGAACCACTCCATTGCATAATAGTGGTACTGAAAATTGAAATGAATCAAATCAAAGCAAAACACCTTCCCAGTTGATATGTTGATAATATGAACTGAACCATCGGTTGAACCCGTGAGGACAAGACTAGAGTCAGAGTTGATTGTCAAGCATGTGAGTCCTTCCGTATGGTAAGGATGACCTGCACAATATAATAAATAGTAATAAGAATTACAAAATCCTGTTGCCAAAGCACATCCAAAGACAAAACAAACAAACATAACAAAGCAATGCAATTTGCAATGAGATAGGACCGTTGACATTTAGACTTTTGTATTGACTCGATGTGGTTAGACGTAATTTCCGATTAATCATCGACGTTGGAGGAGAGAGTTTAGCTGGATAGAGTGAAAGTAAATAGAGTGGCAGCAACATAGAAATATGGAAAACTTCTTTCGAAGGGTCACCCATTCTTCTCAAAATGGTCTGGTCATGCCACTCATTGCGAGTTAGCATCAGTCCAAAGTACTTCACGATTGTTGAAGAAAACGTATGCATCATTTTGTCCTAGCTTGTTTTATTCTCCAATTCTATTTTTTCTCTCAGGGTCAACTTGGTTGATGGATGAGATTGGATAAAATTGACATGTTGTGATTATTACAATATGCAGTATATGTAATAGTATTTAATAAAAAAGAGTACGTTTGGCTTGACCGATTGAGTTGGGATAAAATAAAAAATGACGATTTTGTCCTTTTAATGATTAAATTAAATAAAAGAGATATGAAAGGTAATTTGTCATTATAATTATGATGTGATTAATGTGTGGCAATACACAAAGGTGCAACCAAATAGGTGATAGGATATGAGTATCTTAATTAGTCCTATCCCGTCACCCTACCAAATACCTCAACAATTTACCTGTGAAGGTACAACATGATATATTGGGAGTCATAAATCAGTCACGTGCATCAGAGCCAACTCTCCTACTTTTATTAATAAAAAGAAAAACCTGCAGCTATTATCATTTTTTCTAAGCAAGCGACTACTTTAGCCATTGCTTTGCAAAAACAAAAAGTTTTGGTAAATGACACTTCATTGTTTGCTTTGTGTGATATGATATACTGTTTGAACAAGGGAGATACTACAGCAGAAGTAGTGTGCCGTCAGAATTCTTACGTTTAGTACTTGTGGAATATTCATGAATGAGCTATGCCAATTTGAAAAACCTCATCCTCACCTGATCAATTCAAGCAGTCGGAGATTTTGTTTCAAGCTAAAACAAAGCAATTTGAATATCATGCATAGATCCTTTTGCAATATTACACATCAAAAAGAACGATATCGTGACTCAAATATATGCAGAGACAAACTCCAGAGACAAACTCCATCTCATACCTCTGACAACATGGATGTTTTCACCTGTTCTAGGGTTCCATATTCTCATTGTTGCATCGTTGGAACCGGTACACATTAGTTTACCTTCAGAAGGTATGAGTCAGTTATAAATGATGCTTCTGAGAGAATATAATAATCGCCAAAAGCAAAAAACTCAAATTTCACTCTCAAGATCAGTACCATCAGGAGTAAAATCACCGCAGGTTACACTACCCCCATGACCAGTAAAAACATTCAAATAAACAGCCTTGTCAGCATTCCACATCCAGACAGAAGAATCCTCGGAACCAGCTAAGACCAAATGTCCTTTTGGATGCCACCTGACCCACTGCAATTTCCAGTTTAGACCAGACACCAGAAGAGAATTCACAAGCATAAGTATGAATATCACCTCAATGTTGCCGGTAGGACCTTCAAGTGTGCATTTTAAGTCTCCACTAGCTGCGTCCCATATTTTGACAACTCCATCCAAGCCTCCAGATGCGAGTAACTGTCCATCTACACTAAAAGCTAAACTAGATACAGAATCCTGGTGACCTGCACAAGGATGTTGGGAATCTCAAAAGCCTACGTGAAGGATTAAATGAATCAAATGATAGCTATCATGAGAGCTCTATTATTTGTTAATCTGAACTTTTAAGGGAAATACACATCTTGGAACTAAATTAGAACTCTATTATTTGATTCTCAACATGCTAGTATTGATATTTCCTGTATGAGTTAAGTAGAAGATGTGGTAAGACTGAAGTTACAGAGGACGTTGTACACTCTTGATTCCAAGTTTTATCACTTCTTCACTGATGATATCATAGCATTCTTTTTACAAGAAACAGTAATCTAACTAACGTTTTTGTCATTTCATGCACCGTGATTAACTTCATAAGCCTTCATCAGACTCCAAAATTCAAAAGGATTGTTTTAGAGATTAAAAAAGCAAAAGTCATTGGTTACCTATACACAATTTTGGAAAATAAAATGAACCAATAAATAGTCAATAATACTCTTTTTCATTTCAGGAATTTACCTTCTAATGCAAAAGTCCAGTCTCCTTGATTGATTTTCCATAAAAAACCTTTTTCATCACCACCACCAGTTGCAACCAATATAGGATCCGTTGGACTGCATGCACAAGCATATAATTCACCTAGAGCAAGAGAAAAATTATTTACGATCTCTTTGAAGAATTAGTACAAAGAAACTAACACATTGGATTGGCTCCATTAGCTGAAATGGTGTTAAAAAAAAAAAACGCAAAATGCATCTGCATGACAAGTAAATATGTGCAATTAATAAAAGCACTATGGAAGAGTATTCATGAACAAGAAAAGGTATGTGCACCTTTATGACCAGTAAATATGTGTATTGAATCATCAACATCTGCAACCATAATTTCACAACCCGGTAAGGTAAAAGGCAAAAATACTAGAAATATATGTGCGATATAAACACATTTACGAATGAACCTCTATAACGGCATGACAAAAAATGGTCCCATGCCTTCAAACTATTTACCAGTAATCAATAAAGTTGGGTGGTTTCAGCAAATACATTTTATAGTCCCACTAGAACTTTTTACAATGTGCTTCAAATCGTTCGAAAAAGATTCATTGATTTGACTTCATAGGTAGGAAAGACACAGTTCATCAATGTTTTTAATTCCACCTATTGTTATCATTCATCCACTCAATACATGAAGAAAACATGTTCACATCAAAAGGACTGCAAATATCTTGTGTGCATTTTGCTATAGTAATAACTGCATGTAATGTAATTTAATGCCAACTACACAACGGAACCTTCTTCTCCATCTGTGCCTCCATCATCCGCATCTGGAAGTTCTGAAATCGCAAGAAAAAAAATATCACATAAAATGATGTAGAGATTTACGATAACAATGCAAAGGAAATCGCAAAATACGATACACCTTCTGATAAAAGGCAAATGACCAACATAAAAATAAAATTGTTCGTTCAACATACACAGTTCGTATTTGAAAATTACCCACCAACTTAAGACAAATCTTTCACAAAAAATTTTAAAAAACTTAAAATCAAAGAGATTTCAACACACATGCAAGTATAAGAACAGCCATTGAAAAAATCTGGCTGTCCCATCAGTTGGTAAAAAGGTCAATCACAATAGGGAATTAGCACACCTTCTTCATCAACATCATACTCGTTAATAATATCGGTTTCATCAAGAAAAACTTCTTCCCCATGATCTTCATCGTGTACTGGAGAAGGTGCATTCATTTCTGTGCAAGCTGAATTGAGCAAATATCAGCAAAGTGAAAAGATGAACTTTATATGCTCGAGCGCAGTTAGAGACTATAAAAAATGACTGTCAACGAACCATAAATCAACATAAGAAACGGAGAAAAGAAAAAGCTAAAACCCCGAATCGAGCCTGGGAGGAGATCAAACGAAAAATTAAAAAAAGAGAAAATATAAAATTGATTACACCACGAAAAAATCCATACGAAAATCAGACTTTAGATGAACACTGCAAGGAGTGTAGAACAAGAAGGCTGCTCTGCAAGGGGAGATGGCCCGGCTGTGGAGGGAGCTGCGGTGGTGAAGGGTTTTTGCTGGATGAGTTTTCAAGTCTCCAGAGGACCAAAATCTTTGTAACGATCAAATTATATTATATTCTAAAGTAAACTTTCAAATATCTGGAAAATAGGTGATATTAATTACGTATATATATTTTTAATTTTTTGTAGTTATATCTAAAAGAAATTGGGAAACATATTATTAAATCAAATTTAACATACATGAAAAATAGTTTTGAATAAATAAAAAATAATTGTTAATCTAGGTAAGAAAGAATATACTCCAATCCACATCCAATATTTTCTACTAAAAATTATAAAAAAAAATACATATATGTTATAAATTTAAAGAAACATTAATAAACTAAATGGAATAATTACCTCGATAATAACCTTGATTGCTCCTTAATTGCTTCAAATGAAGTCTTGATTATATGTTAATAGGAAATTATTATTTCTCTATAATTTCCTTGATTTAGAGAGAAGATAATTGGGAGAGAATTTGTATAAATTTGTGTGTATTTACAATGAAGATTACAAACCTATTTATAGGCAAATGAAATGATTAAAATAATATAAAGTCCTAATCACTTCTCCTAAATTTGACAATTTTGTAGACACCCAAATTTGACAATTTGTAGACATCCAAATTTGACAAACTAATTTGATTTCATAATACTCCCCCTTTTGGATGTCCTTATTACGTGTTTTGATACTGCCTCGTTAAAAACCTTACTAGGAAAAACCCAGTGGGATAAAAACCATAGTAAGGAAAAAAGAGTGCAGTCACGTAAACTCCCCCTCATGTTGGCATAACTGAATCTTCACATACTTCGTAGGTGGCGCATCCCAATATTGTATATGTGCTTTCTGAACACTGCTGTAGAAAGTGACTTCGTGAAAAGATCTGACGAATTTTCACTTGATTGAATGTAACGAATATCAATATCGTTATTCTTCATAAGTTCTTGAGTGAATTCGAAGAACCTAGGGG
>KQ998209.1:364156-386477 GCA_001598015.1 Dorcoceras hygrometricum
AATTCACCAGCATTATCGAGTCTAATATTCTTGATTGTATAATCAGGAAATTGAGCTTGTAATTTTATTATTTGGGCAAGTAATCTTGCAAATGCCACATTTCGAGTTGATAATAAACATACATGTGACCATCTGCTGGAGGCATCTATCAATACCATAAAGTATCGAAATGGTCCACATGGTGGATGAATTGGTCCACATATATCACCCTGAATACGTTCAAGAAATATTGGTGATTCAGTTTTTATCTTGGCTGGTGATGGCCTTATAATAAGTTTTCCAAGAGAACATGATTTACATTGAAACTTATTATCTTGAAAGATCTTCTGGTCTTTCAGCGGATGGCCATGTGTACTTTCTATAATTCTTCGCATCATTATTGAACCAGGATGTCCCAATCGATCGTGCCAAGTAGTTAACATTGGCAAATTTTGAACTACCATGTTTGATTCGATTGGTCTTATATGCGTATAATGCAATCCAGTAGGGAGCATTGGTAGTTTTTCAACTACACATTTCTTTCCAGATTTATATGTGATAAGACACATATATTTTTTATTTCCTTCAGTCATTGACTGAGTATCATACCCATGAGAATATATATCATTAAAACTCAACAAATTCCTTTTCGATTGTGGTGAAAATAGAGCATCAGTTATCATAAATTTTGTACCATTAGGTAACAAAAACTGAGCTTTACCACATCCTTCAATCAAGTCTACAGGACCTGATATCGTATTTACCATTGTCTTTGTTGGTTTTATTTCCAATAAATATCTTTTATCTCGGAGAATAGTATGAGTTGTACCACTATCAGGTATGCAAACTTCCATGGGATTATTTGCTTGTATAGCTTTGTTCCTAACATGTTCAGATTAGACAATAAAACATAATTTAACAGATGCAATTAGAAAATATAAAACATACAATACATTTCATTATAAAAATTTGAAAATTGTTACAACATTCAATACATATCATCATAAAAATATCCGAAATTGTTACATTTACATTCCACCGTTGAACTGATCATTTTTTGAGAAATCAATGAGAAAATCTGCAGCATCGAAATGAGTTGAATCACTCAAGTGATCATTGCGGTTATTATGTTCACTGAAATTTGTCTCCTTTTCGTGTTCAGTGAAATTGGTCTCTTTTTCTTTGCCCTTTAATGATTCTTTATAGAGCTTACAAAGATGCTCCGGTGCTCGACAAATACGAGACCAATGACCTTGAGTGCCGCATCTAAAACAAGAGCTTTCAAATCTTTTTGAGTGATGGTCATCCATACTCGTGTTCTCATGCTGCCTTTTCTGTGGATGGTTTGTGGTTTCCTTTTTAGAGGGGTTATTGAAGTAACTACCTCTATTGTTTTCAAAACTACGGCCGCGTCCACGACCATATTTATTTTTATAACCACGTCCACGTCCCCGACCCCGCCCTCTACCACGCCCAAAATCTTGTCCACGACTTTGATTTTGGTTTCGTTCATTTTGCGTTACGACATTTACTTCAGGAAATGCCATTGATCCATTAGGTCGGGACTGATGATTTCTCATTAATAACTCGTTAATCTTTTCTGCCACAAGAAGACATGCGATGAGTTCAGAATATTTCGCAAATTCACGCACTCTATACTGCTGTTGTAGAGTTATATTCGATGCGTGGAAAGTGGAAAATGTCTTTTCAAGCATTTCCAATTCTGTGACTTCATGTCCACAGAATTTCAGTTGCGAGATTATTCGGTACATTGCCGAATTATAATCGCTGACCTTCTTAAAGTCTTGGAATCTCAATGAATTCCATTCATCACGGGCAGTCGGAAGTATAACTTCCCTTATGTGTTCAAAACGTTCTTTTAATCCGTGCCATAATGTCATGGGATTCTTTTCCGTGAGGTATTCACATTTCAATCCCTCATCAAGATGTCGTCGTAAGAATATCATGGCTTTTGCCTTTTCTTGTGACGACGATGCATTATTTTTTATTGTGTCACTTAACCCCAACGATTCAAGATGCATCTCGACATCGAGGGTCCATGGCATATAATTCTTTCCAGTGATATCCAGAGCAACAAATTCAAGCTTTGCCAAGTTCGACATGGTGGTGCTTTGTAACAAAATACATTTTATTAGTCAAAATTCATTAGCATAACAATAAAAAACAATGGATAAACGAGCAATACAAGCATGGTTAGAAACAACGAAAAGATGCGAGGCGGATACTCGCTAGTAAATACAAGCCAAGTAAGTATAATGATCAAAATACTTGAAACAATTTTTCCTAGACGGATCATCATCTTGCTCTTGCCTTTTGTAATTCAAAATATAAATTTTGTCGAGAAGAATTTGATGGAGAATAGCAATAGAAGGATGCATGAACGTTTTAGAAAACATCATATTTATAGAATAAAATCTAGCCGTTTTATACCCGTTACGAGTCATTAATATTTATCCATTTAATGATCGTTTATTTTTTAAAAATAAAAATACAATAATTTTATTTAACACTTATGGTTATATGTAATGCATATAATCGTAATCACAGTTAAATAATTTTGTATATCACATCACATTATTATTTTGAGGTGGCATAGCTCCTTTGTATAATAATATGATATATTATACATAAATTATGCAATAATGAACAATATAATTTTGTAATTCATATCACGTTATTATAATGAGGTGTCAGAGACTCCTTTTATATAATAACATGATATTATACAACGAAATATGTAAAAGCAATCGAGTGATCGTGCTGATAACGTGTTATAAATTTAAAGAAACATTAATAAACTAAATGAAATAATTACCTCGATAATAACCTTGATTGCTCCTTAATTGCTTCAAATGAAGTCTTGATTATATGTTAATAGGAAATTATTATTTCTCTATAATTTCCTTAATTTAGAGAGAAGAGAATTGAGAGAAAACTTGTATATTTTGTGTGTATTTACAATGAAGATTACAAACCTATTTATAGGCAAATGAAATGATTAAAATAATATAAATTCTTAATCACTTCTCCTAAATTTGACATTTTGTAGACACCCAAATTTGACAATTTGTAGACATCCAAATTTGACAAACTAATTTGATTTCATAATAATATATTCCTTTGTTCAGATTTTTCTTTAATCAATCGCCTACTGTGACATAATTTTCCTTATAGATTCTATTACTTGGATATAAATATTTTGTATAATGGTTATATGGTTTACAAATACCATTTTCGCATCCATCTCAATAGTAATTTTGATTTAACCGTAACCATTTGATAATAGTAATGATTTTCTAACTTAAAACAAGGATATTGACAAAGTAACATCAAGTGTAGAGTCAGTCTGGTGGATGAATATATAATGATGTATTTTTATCTAGAACATCGAACATAAAGTTATATGTTTTAAAAAACTCTCATCAAACAGTATACTCTAATCTACGTGATATGTCAAACGGGATGGATTTTAGCAACACGACATAACCAAATTCAAATTCCAGTTTCTATGATCATCTCAGCAGCGGCAGCCATAGCAGGAGGCCCACTAATAGCCAGAAGGGCAACAGCCAGTTCTTCCTCTTTCCACTGTTTAAGTCCATTACTAACTCTCTTCAAAACTTCCACATCAATTTCCAGCATCCAAGCAGGGGTACAGCACACAATCAAGTTCATATATCCTGTTACATACGCCCTCCACGTTGCTTTGTTGCAGCCAACAGATATTTTGCCATCAAGGGCACTTGCTAGGAATTCCAAGTGCTTTTCGAGAACCTTGGGTCGTCGCTTAGAGGCAGGTGATGCCAAATCTACGCCCCAAGCAAACGTTCCGATGAATAAGGTGAAGTACGCAAGAGCGTAACCACACATCATTGCAACCACTCCTCCCGCTTCCTTATCACTCTTTTCTGACTGGTGCATTGATGATATCAACCAAGAAGGAAGAGTTTCTTTTATCAACATTTGAACCAAATTTAGACCACCTGTAATCCAAACTAAAGAAGCAGCCAGGGAAGCTGCGGTCTTAATCTGGATCATTGCAGAAGCAAGAGATACCTGGCCATATTTCATACTACAATTGGTTTTCTTGAGATGCTCCATTTTCTCTGCAGGGACCCCACTATTCGCGATGTCACCCACTGTGTGCACCAGAATACATACAATTTCTTCGGTCATAAACATTACATTTCTAACAGCTCGATGAACTCGTAAGTAGAGTAATCCGGGGGCAACAGCAGATAAGCCACCAACAATATGGGAACCGAAGCCATGGCCAAGAAGAGCACCAACCCCACCATTGCTCCCCGCAGATGGAGACTTTAGTCCAACTGCAGTTGTGAAGCTGACTTTTAGGAGTTGAACTGCAGCATCACTATTGTGGTGGAACACGGCTTGTGAGGCAGAGAAGATCAGAAAGTCAGCCCAACGCTTTACTTTCTGAGCCCATAAAGCAGCTATTATTGACATGCATGGCCAGGGGCAACATATGCTTAAATTGAGCAAGGCTGGGCCAACCAAGTTTAGAAAACGATCGGTAGATTTGTCAAGTTTATAGGTTATCGTGAGGCTCACAAGTGCTGCTAGGGGTAATGGAATAGTCACTGGATAGTTTCCTCCTAAAAAAACTCTAATCAGCATCATAGTTAATAAGAAAAGAACATTCATCATCCATTACAGAGAGAATCTCTTCTCTGCAAACAGGAGAAAATTAATAGGAAAATGGGGGGAAGCCAACTTTATCACACAACGGAAGATTTCTAACAGCAGCAAAAAGTTAGTCGCAAATACTAAAGGCGACAGAAATGCACTAGGAAATTGTCTCTAGGGAATTAATATTTGTAAACAAATAAAGGCGCACCTACTGAAAGACATGGGATATTAACACCAGTAGCAGCTAAAGTTCTGTTTATCTGTTCTTCAACTAAGGATAAATTAGCAGCAGGGCTCGGCCAGTCTGATCCATTCATGAAGGCGGGTTTCCAAAGACCTCGAGTCACTTCCGATGAAAAGTAACTTACGATTGTCGCCAAAGAAGCAGGAAGAAAATCAGCAAGATCTTTGAGCCCTGAGATTGATACATGACTGTTAGTTCTACACACAAAATAAACAGATAATTTGGATAAGAACAAATAAATCTAAGCCAAAAGTAAGTAAGCCGTAGAAGTACATACATTCAGTTTCCAAGAGATCTTATATGAAGTTTCTAAATGTAATGCATAATTTTTTCCTCTCAAGATTGAAACAAATTTTGCAACAAGAAAAATTAATCAATTCAGTCTGGGAATCCATCCACTTATTATTAAGCCCACCAAAATAACATGAGATGTTTGGTTACATCAAATAGTAGTCATATAATAGGTAGAAAACTGTTTATAAGCAGCCAATCTCTCAACTAAAAAGAATACATTCATGTTAACAACAGAAAAACATAGTGTGCCAACGAGATGCCATTTATTTATATCTTCATGAGGTACAAAATGAATTTATGTGAGAAAATAAATGTCATCTTACGTGCAAGGAGATGGGTTAATAACCAGACAATAACATATTTCCAAAAGCCAGAATATATATTTAACAAAGAACAAAAAAATGAATATGTTAACGAAATCATAAGAATCTTTGCAAACCAGTAGTCAGATCACGTGGTGAGAGTTGCCCATGGTCACAAGCAGTAAGGGCGGCATCAAGTACAAAAGGAACAGCCTCAAGAATATCCCAAGCAGGTAATTTAAGACAAGAAGAAGAATTATCTGTTTCAGATGCAGATGAGCTACTACTTCCAGAAGTTGTAGGGGTCAGTGGCTGACCACCTATGTTCAATTTTCTGAACATCATGTTTAAGAGAGCCTCAACAATCTGATGAACATAATTTCCGGGAACCAGAGCAGAAAGAATAGAAGCAATACATTCCTGATGCTGCCTGTACCAACGCTTTAATTTTGGAAAAGAATCCATGACAATGGGCTCGGTCAAAGATGGACGTGACAATCTTGACAGTCCACTGGTTTTATTTTGATTATTTGGTTGATTCTCCAATGATGCTAACTGCGAATTGTGCACCAGTAAGAGATATTCAGGGGTTAAATGGGATCTCACTGGGGTGAAATCTCCCATTACATTATCCAGAGGTGGTCTATCAAATCTCCACAACCTCAACAGCAGAGTAAATGCATTTGAAAATACAGCGTGGGAAGTAATTTTCTCGCCAGCATCAAGTGTCCAGAACATATTGCGCGCACACGAACCAAACACCTCGCAGATTGGCATCAACGCAGCAGCAAGTTGGGGAGCCTGTAAGAAAGTTGAAATATATTTGTTTTAAGGGCACAAGCGCTTAAACTATAAGTCTAAGTTTGAGGTGTTCCCAAAGAACCTGAACAAAATATTACAATTTCCTTTCCTTTCAAAAGGGGTTAGTGTATCGAATCTTTATCCTATTTTATATTTATTCTAAAGTCTCGAAACACAACAGTCACAATATTATAAGAATGTAGTTATTAAACAGGTATTATCTTTAAGATAATAGCCAGTCACAACTCCATCCTTTATATGAAAAAGAGGGGTTGAGTTTATAGGGTAAAGTTTCATGGTTTTGAATTTGTCAAACATTTATGAACTTTAAGTGTATAGAGGAAGAGTTATCAAATGGAACTGGACCTACCAAGCCGTGCAAGGAAAATATCTGGACACTATCGACGGAAGATATTCCGACAAGAAGAACATTCAGAAATGGAGCATAACCTATCAAATGGCTCTCACTTCCAGAAAAATCTACAGGAGCTGCAGGTGAAAGCAATCTGGTGATGAGAATGGCAGTATGCTCCTGTAAATATTTTGAAAAAAAAATTAAGGTGAAAAGGATGTGCATAAAGTTTTGAACGAAAACATGTAAGAATATCTGGTCTCATTGATCTCCTTTTCTCAGCCCATATCACTGTCCATTCGTTGGTTGTGATATGAAATGAATAATGGAATCATCCAAGCAAGACTAATACCATTGGCACAAACATAAGTTCAAATAGCACAAACTTTGAAATCCATCACCTGTACATTCCAACCTCGACTAAGGGAAGCCCCACAGAATATTATTGCAGCAGAAACCTTCTGGTCATCTGAACTGCTGACAGTGATCTCATACAATCTCTCAAGCTCTACTAAGCTTCCATAAAATCCATTAACCAAAATCAGTTTTTCCACTGGGATATATAAATATAAAATAGGAAAAGCTGGCACCACTACTTTGATTTATATAAAATACAAGCTTTATTTTACTTTACTTCCTCTACTGAAACTAGGTACCATAGAAACTCTACTTCAGTGACCTTATCAGTGGTGAAATTATATAGTTCAACTGCCAAGACTGCGTCGTCTTACTACCATAACAACTAATAAAGTTTAGGGTTTATATCCAATGCTATTTCATCTGGATTTTGATTCCTGGGATACCAGAGGTTTGGTGGACTGACAACCCTGAGATAAATTGGTAACAACCGATGAATTTGGTGGGCCACAGCAAATTGTAATAGCTGCATACATAACCATTTCATTTTCCCTTCCCCAAACCAAAACACCCCGAAGGAAATAAGCAACAAACTGAATCGCCACAACCATATTTATACAGATTTCTCTTCGCGACTTAGTATCTTCTAAATCTTTTTGTTTGGATTCCTGCTTTCCTAGTTTCATAAAATTCAACTTTCAACGAAAAAAGGGTCATGATGTGCCCATGGTCTAAACAAGTAGATCTGGCTGGCTAACTAGAAACTACAAGAGCCTAACGGCTTTGGTGGTTATTTGACTCCAAATTAGAAACAATTTTTAATAAACTGCCATCTAACCTTGTTGCAGGAGTTGATACCAATGTGTTTACCATAGTAGGAGTTAAAGGTGACCCTTTCAGTAACGAGGACCAAGCAGACACTTGACCACCAACGCTACGGGGAATTTGGTTGTGAGGACCTTTTACATATCCAGGCCACAAGTATGCTGAAGTGTCCAAAACATCTCTAGCAATGCAAGACTCAACAATGAGATGCCGAAGGTCCCCAGCTGCAATGATCGTGAGGAATGAAAAGAAAACCAATGGAAATTTATGGCATACATTACAAACATAGAAAAGGAGAGAAATACAGTAACTAAAAGATGTGATCACGTACATCATTGCACCACATATAACTCATTCCCTCTAAGATCTTTTCTCGTGTTTAAATTGGAAAATTAAAACAAGAAAACTAAGGTCATAAAGACAAGCATGCAAAGAGCGAAAGAGAGGGAGAGAGAGACTAATTACTTTCATTTTCTCAGCTTAAAAGCAAGAAAAAAAAAGGTCACTTGGCAATAACTGATGAAAAACCACTCAAGCATGGGATCCTAAGAGTCGAATCAATTGCACGTAATAATCTCATCCAGTTTCAGTTATCTTCGATGATGGAAACAAAAGAATAAAAGAATCGAAAAACGATCAGTTTGTAAAATGTAAAAACATTTCAGACAGTAAAATTCAAGATGATAGACATACAATGCTGCTACTTAAGATGTGAAGTGAATTGAGAAAGGAGTATATTGAATAAAATTTACATACAGCAATTCAAGGGAATGTCAGCCAAGGTAATGCAATCAAGTTGTGCACTGCCAACCGTTAGGCCAGAAAGGAATATCAATGCTTTTGCAGCAGCTTGATTAGCCAATGAGGTAACAAGTGGTGGAGGACTCAACAATCCTTCAAAATCGTCCAACCGTTGAAGGCTGGAAACCAAGTCCTTGTGATACTTTCCCACTCGCAGTACATCTTTTCTTTGATTGTTAGAGCTTTGCTGAGTCCCACTAACCAAAATAACCTCATCCTCCTTAACAATATGTACAACTGCAAGTACCACGACAGACAATAACATGCATAAACAAGTGTCCAGGCGAGGAACAGGGCCCTCACTTGGATTCCTCTCCTGAACAGATACAAAAAAAAAAATGTCAAAATTCTGAACCATTTCGAGACATGCAAAGCTCCCAACAATTGAGCCAATTCCAAATTAAGTTTACTTTCATTAACAGGTAAAATTCCCAAGAAACTTCACACAATCGCGTCTTCAAATAGCATATAAATCAATAAACAATAATATGCCCTAGAAAAAAAAACTTCACAGACTTGAATAGATTCTCAGTCTCCGCCAAAGACTTAACCATAAATCATATTCTATTTCAAAACCATTTCTTGTTGCACACAAAATGAGAGATGATACAATAACACTAATCAAACTTTTAACTTATTTATGTGGGATCGAACCATGTAAATCATTGTGTCCTTGTTGATAAATTTTTTCCGCAATTTTGGCATTTTATATTCACCATAATTGTCATCCTAACGGTATAATACCTCAACACTAGCAACATAAAGCAACCCTTCCTCACCTACGCTCGGGACCAGCTATAGCGGAGTGACCGATCCACAAAAATTTCTAGGACGTAACATTTGCATCATCCAACGGAGTTTTACTCAGGACTGGAACAAATAAATAAAGGCAGCAAATTCTTACTCTCTGAACAAGCCGTAAAGCTGCAATCCATAAACCCAGAAATGTATCCTGCCAAGTGGTCTGATTCACAGCCTGGAGTGCCTTAACTAAACCTGTCACACCAATCATCAGCAAATCAATGCTGATGTAATAGGTCTAGAACCAATTTGAATAGGTACCTGCAAGAGTTTGGGCAGCACTGGTTGTCAACACTTGCATTCCATCCATTGCATCCTCTAGATAAAGATCTAATGGAAGCCATAGTTCTGATTGAACAGTACGAGGAAACTGGCTAGTGGAGAACAAATGTGACCGAGCCATAACTGTGTGAAATTGTTGTCTTGACTTTGTTTGGCATCCATGAAGCAAGGTTTGGCGTGTATCAGATGTTAACTGCAAGAGCAACTCCGGAGAGAGAAATTTTGAATTTCTTAAGTATGATGAATTTGAAGCAAGCAGTCTCAAATGTTGAATGAAGCATTCCCAATGCATTGGCCTATAAAATGAGACGATGCATGTTCAGGCTGTACAAAACCATCGACAGTCCAACAACTCATTTCTTTGGTATGAGGAAACGAAAAGGTCACCAACAACTCGCATTTCTTTCGTATGAGGAATAGAAGAGGTCATCACATAATGCAAAAAGAACAGAGAATCTTACATGTTACGCCGAGCCAAGAAAAGGATCTGGGAAGTTACTTTGTTCCGAAAAAAGTCAGCAATTATTTCGATAGCCATAACAGTATTAATTTTATTTAATGCCGTCTGAGTTTCCCTTCGCTTCCCATCAAAGCTATCAACATAGTCTATTTCCATATCTTGACTCCTTGTAGTCCACCTAGATTTCTTTTGAGTCGTGAGTTCTAACAGACCTTCATCATCAAGGGATGCATCCAGCAGCTGCCATACAAGTGCAAATATAAACTCAACAACAAGAATCCCTGGTTCAGAGGATTGCACTCCAAACATCTGATAAAATTGGAGGACATCATTAATGGATCCCATAACCCTGAAATTGAATACTTTATTCATGTTATTTTATCATAACAATGAAAAGGTGTCCTCGTGCCAAAGAGCCGCGAGGTTCATTCCAGAACAAAGAAAAGAATTAAAGTAATGATAATTTGACAACATGCCATACAATCACCACGCATCGAATGTACAAGATTCATGTGAAATTCATCATAAAAAACATGTTTTTTCTTTCACCAGCATATCGCCATTCAGTACAGAAATATAAAAAACATGAAAGCTATCTTACACATGACAAAGCTCAAATATCCAGAACATCGAGAACCAATCAGGGTCATGTAAAGCAAGAAAAAGATAGGTGATAATTGGACGAACAACAGATTCATACTTGTGATAGTTGGGGCCATTAACTAGGGACAGCAGTGAAAAAGAATTTCTCTTAAGAAGCTCCATATACAATCTATATGCGACTGGATGGCGCCTCCTTTCCGGGATTACCCTGCATAATAAGAAGATGAACAGAACATCACTGTTGTTGCGTAAAAGTAGATGAAAAAAATTAGGTTCGGTTGTGCTTGTACTGTTGTACATTCACAGTACACACTACACAGTCTACTGCCACAGACAGACTTTGTTAAGAATAGCACACGTGAGCATATCTCCGTGAGGCAATCATCCATCTGTAGATGACCACATAAAATCATACCTAACGGAGAGAAGGGCGAGAACCAGCATGGGAGGAACAACACGAATAGTTAGAGCCTTCTCGAGGAACTTCCACGCGATGGGGACGTCGTTCGACCAGCAAATGTGAGAGACGAGGAGCTCCGCCACCTCAATAGAAGGCATGGAGGCGCCGGCGGCGTTGAGGCTCGACGACAGCTGCATGACCCATGTCAATGGGTCTGTGCCCCTCTCCTGAGCCGCCTTCGTCAAGTCCAACACGCAATCCCATGTCCTCTGCGGCGCCCCGACAGCCGCAGCCATGTGCAACCAGCCTCAATACCTCCTGAGCAACTGCAACTTGGAGAGTATTAGGCGGGGTTCATAGATCTGGCCTTTTTGAATTAAGAGACCAGAGCACGTGGAGGCCAAAAGAGCAGCACCAGTAACTGTAACCGTCCTTCTAGAAGACTAGTAAGAAATACGAAAAGAGGGTAAGTTGGTCAATGTCGGAGGCGCCTGTAACAGTCCCACGTCTTTATAATGCAAAAATATTCAACTTTAAATTTCAAGCTTGGTGAAAAGAAAATCGAGTCAAATTCATAAAATCAAACTGAAATAATGGTTTAATTAGATTAATTTTTATTTCATCACTATTTGAACTATTTTTAAATCAACATAATTGAAAAAAACTGATATAGCTTTAAGGTGTAGTTAAAATATCCAAACCAAACTGAATTAGAAAAATTTTATGAAAACCTAATTTTTTAATCCTATAAACTAGATTTGTTGTGATTGATTTTATTCATTTTTAAATTTGTATTATTAGTTAAGAGTTCTTTTTATTTAAGTTATGACATCTAGAGTTTTTTAAAAAAACCTATAATAGAATCGTTTTGAGATTTAATTCTAGTATGCTAATTTTGTAACATATTATTGCTGAATTTTTTAAGATATATATATATATATATATATATATATATATATATACAAATAAACATTTTTATTTTGTTAATATAATAAAATATTCAATTGACCACTGTTCTTGGTTGGTAGTCTGGTAGAGTGTCTACATTTTAACCAGTTTTATCAGTAAGCATTAACGACCGTGGTTGAGTGGCTCCAAAAGTGAAGAAAAGAAAAAAGAAAAAGAAAATATTTATTACACTTCAAATTCGAGAAGCTTGTGAAGTAGATATATGGGCGTGTATATAATTCTGGAAATTTAATGACTTAGAGACTTTTGAGAATTTTGAAAATCTATAGGTATTTAATGATGGAAATTTAATAACTTTTCTAAACTCCATGGAAGTCTTGTGGTATTCAATCATAAGTTTTATAATCTCCATGAAAGTCTTGTGGTATTCAACATTGACTTTTATAAACTCTTTAGAAGTCTATAGGTATTCAAAATTTTAACAGTCTTTAACAACTCCATGAAAGTCAATAATGTACAAATGTTAACGCATAAAGTACAACAATAGATGTCAATAAAGTTTTTTTGGTTGAAGGTAGAGATTTGAATGGATTTCTAATTTCTTCCTCATTTTTTTCTCTATTTTCTTATAAATATTTGTCTCTTTTTCCCAACTCGTAAAAGTTTTCTTATATAATTATTTTATATTTAATATTTTTTTAATTATTTTACTTAATTCGAGTATACATCTTTTCTAATTAATAATAGGATTTTTCAAATCAAATTTTTAAGAAGTGGGATGTTGCAAAATTTTGAATTTTAAAATTATGTTGTAGTTTTATTCATAATATATGATAGAAAACAAGACTGGTTACCGTGAGCTCTCACACAGCTCATGCATCAATTCATGGATCGAAAATACAGATTATGCGCATTTAAAAAATGTTTTTAAAAACAGCACGCAATATCAAAAATGGCAAATCGAGTGCGATATGATATGTGAAAACATGAGCTGCAATAACTCTAGTTCTTGAAAGGTTTTAGCACCGAGAAGTAGATCAGGTATGATTAAACATTATGCGGAAACAACCTGAATTATTCACTGAAAATTGAAAACTTAAAGGACAATTTTAAAAAATAAGAACATTAAAGATCATTATTTTATTTTTATTGAATTATAAGGTCTACAAATATAGGTGTATAATATTAATGAAATTATCGCGTTGTGTAAAAAATCATAAATATATTCAGTATGCTAATAAAGATTTATTTTAAATAGAAATGTTAGAATCGAAATGATTTCTTTTTACAAATTATATTTCGTCTATTTTCCATCACCAAAACTTCTAAAATAGGATAATTTTTCCTAACAAGAAAAATGTTATATATTTATAAGTTCAGACAAAATCATTATAAAAAATTAAAATTATAAATTAATAAACTATATTTAACAAATAATCCATAAAAACTCCCTACAAATCCATAAAAATCTCTTAAAAAATCTATAAAAGTCTAATGGAGTCTATAAAATTCTTTTTATGACTACATGAGATTTCATAAAAGTTTACAAATTCCTAGCAATTCCACAAAATTTTATCAATCAAAAAAGTTAATAAAAGTCATTAAATCTCTAGATTGAATACACCCCAATAGTTTTTCAAATCCGCGGAAAATTGATTCTAACCTTCTTTCGATCCTATCTTAATTTGAAGCCATCAAATTAAGACATTTGCATGCATAATATTAAAACATATATGGTACGTTCAAAATGTTTTGATTTGTATCACTACAATTTAATAAAATTCAATCTTTGTTGGTATTCATCCTTTTCAGAATATAGTGGCTGGACTTAATACAGAAAATTGTCTATTTTGAAATCTATTAGTTATCATTTATGTTATTTTAATTTAATTAACATTAAAACACTCGCGTTGGAAATAAGCTATGCTACCAAATATATCTGATATTTTAACAACTTTAGCCTTATCAATTCCATCTAAATTTAGTTTCAGTTGTAATTTTTATGTGATGGAACATGTTTCAGCTTAATAATTAAATTAAATATTTTTCCATTTATTCGAAGAAACAATGAGAGGCACGTGTCAATGATAAAATACTAATGAGGGTGTATTCAATCTACAGATTTAATGACTTTCATCGACTTTTCTTAATTATTAGACTTTTGTGAAATTGATAGGAATTTATAGACTTTTATGGAATCTCATCTCGAAAAGGAGTCAAGAACTGACGTCGATTTGGATATCCACCATCTCCCAAAAAATATTTACCTAAACTATATTATAGTCAAATAATTAATTAATAACATATACATTTTTAAATTTACAAAAGGATAAATAACAAATAGAACGGAAAAAATATTACTTATAATATATTTAATAATATGTATATAATATTTACTACTATATATTATTATTGTATCTCCTTATTACTATATATATTATTTACCATTATATAACATTATTACTTAATATTATATATATAACTTATTAATAAATTATTATTTAGGATTTCGAAATTTGTTAGTTTTATAAATAACGAAAAAAGTTTGAAATTTTTTGATCATTGGAAGTAATTGAATATTAAAAAGAAATAAAGATGGATGAATTTGAATATCAGATAATTGTCTCACCAAATCTCAAGGGTGAAAAGAAGATAATTTTTAATTTTTTGTTGTTGTACCTATGACTTTACAGTTTATACATAGAGGATTTTATAAGAATGACATAGAGTTTATAGTAATTTTGGATATCTATGGATTTCTACGGAGTTTTAAAAAGTTGAGATTGAATACCACTGGACTTTTAAAAATTCCATGAAAATCTAATTTGGATACCACCAAACTTTCATATTTAGACATCATGTATAGGTTAGAGGTCTTTGACTCATATATGTTCAAATCGAGGGATGTGCGTGGGTAGACAGAGACTCGAGTGAGATGATTTATAAATAACACGCCGACTTCAGAACGTACTCCACAATATTTCAGCAGTGAAAATGCTCACATGATCGAATCCGTGAAGTCGAAGAGAAGAATCTCACGTCAACCCAAATCTTAACAATTAGCTTGTACTCCCGAGGAGCAGGAAAGATCAATAAAAGATTCCTGGAAGAGAGGCCACGAGCAAAGGTGAATACGTTCGCCTTATTCAAAACAAGATATATGTGTTTCGATCCGTGTTCAAAATAAATTAAAAATTTTGAATACGTGTCGTCTGATTTAATGGATTGAGATCTTGGTTATCTCTTACGTGAATTATCAATTAATTGGTATAATTTACACGCAATATATAATCGTTTTTATCATCATATTACATAAAAATCCTATGGCTCATTCTATCCTATATACCAAGTTAATAATAGTTGGACCTTCAAAATAAATCAAAGATTTTTTATATACATCTATGTGAAGACATCTGATACTAGATGCTCGAATATGACATAAAACTCGTTTATCCATCTGGTAGGCAAATAAAGTAAAATGACATAAACTGCTTAGCAAATAAATAACATAATATAGTACGATGGCTTTCGCAATACCACGTATGATAATTTAAATATACTTGTTAACTTTGCTTATGGGTGAGGTGTGATTGGAGTATATTGTTTTCAAAATATTTTTGTTTGTACGATTGTGAAAGGGAAATCTTATCTGATAATCTTATTAAATAATTGTCCTACATTCACTTATCGATTATAATCTCCATTTGATTTTACTTTTGGATTACCTCAAACAAGTGGGAATTCAATTGAACTTAAACATCATCTCCGAGGGCCTCAGTCTTCTTGGCTTCAAGATATTATTAACTACCTTCTTATTCATGTGTAACTAAATTAAAAAAAACTTATTGTACACAACTGAAATTAAGCTCATGTAGTCATGTGTTTTGTTAAATGTTTGAAACTCGAAAAATATATTACAAGTATTATGATTTTGTTCAAATTTTGATATCTACAAATTAGTCAAATTTGGATGTCTAAATATTAAATTATGATTAAGACCTTTGTATTATTTTAATCATTCCATTGCCTATAAATAGACTGGTAATCTTCATTGTAAAAACACAAATATATACAAGTTCTCTCTCAATTCTCTTCTCTCTAAATTAAGGAAATTATAAAGAAATAATAATTTCCTATTAATATTAAATTAAGAGTTCATTTGGAGCTATTAAGGAGATATTCAAGGTTATTACAAAGGTAATTATTTACTTTATTTTGTTAATATTTCTTTTAATTTATAACACGTTATCAGCACGATCACTCGATTTTTTTTTATTTCATTGTATAATGTCATTTAGTATATAAAAGGAGTCTCTGACACCTCGTTATAATAACGTGATATGAATTACAAAATTATATTGTTCATCACGTTATATGATATTATGTATAATATCATATTATTATATAAAGGAGGTTATGCCACCTAAAAACTAATAATGTGATGTGATATACAAATTTATTTAACTGTGATTATCATTATACGCATCATATTATAATCATAAAAATGATAAATAAATTATTGTATTTTTGTCTATTATAAACATTTATTAACGGATATATTTTAATGATTCGTAACGGGTATAAACGGCTAGATTTTATTTTATTAATACGATGTATTCTAAAACATTAATTCACCCCCTATTACTCTTCTCCATCAAATTTTTTTTCACAAACTTTATTTCTCTAAATTACAAAAGGAAGAAGAATATGATGATTCGTCCAGGAAAATTTTTTTCAATTATTTTGATTATTGTACTCAATAGCCTTGTATTGAGTATTGAGTATTCGCCTCGCATTTTTTCGTTATTTCTAACTATGCTTGTATTGCTAGTTTATCCATTATTTTTCATTGTCATACTAATGAATCTTGACTAATAAATTGTGTTTTGTTATCAAGCACCACCATGTCGAATTTGTTGCTTTTGACATTACTGGAAAAAATTATATGCTATGGACCCTCGATGTCGAAATGCATCTTGAATCATGGGGTTTAAGTGAAACCATAAAAAATAATATATCGTCATCACAATAAAAGACAAAAGCTATGATATTCTTACAATTAAAGGAACGATTTGAACACATAAGGGAAGTTATACTTCCGACTGCCCGTGATGAATGGAATTCATTAAGATTCCAAGACTTTAAGAAGGTCAGCGATTATAATTCGGCAATGTACCGAATAGCCTCGCAACTGAAATTTTGTGGACATGAAGTCACGGAATCAGAAATGCTTGAAAAAACATTTTCTACTTTCCATGCATCAAACATAACTCTACAACAACAATATAGAGTGCGTGGATTTGCGAGATATGCTGAACTTATCGCATGTCTTCTTGTGGCGGAAAAGAACAACGAGCTATTAATGAGAAATCATCAATCCCGACCTACTGGATCAACGGTATTTCATGAAGTAAATGTCGTAATTCAAAATGAACGAAACCAAAATCAAAGTCGTGGACAAGATTTTGGTCGTGGTAGAGGTCGAGGTCGGGGTCGTGGACGTGGACGTGGACGTGGACGTGGATATAAAAATAACTATGGTCTTGGACGCGGCCATGGTTTGGAAAATAATAGAGGTAATTACTTCAATAACACCTCTAAAAAGGAAACCACGAACAACCCACAGAAGAGGCAGCATGAGAACACAAGTATGAATGAAAATCACTCAAAAAGATTTGAAAGTTCTTGTTTTAGATACGGCATTCAAGGGCATTGGTCTCGTATTTGTCGAGCCCCGAAGCATCTTTGTAAGCTCTATAAAGAATCACTGAAGGCAAAGAAAAAGAGACCAATTTCATTGAACACAATGACCGCAATGACCACTTGAGTGATTCGACTCATTTTGATGCTGCAGATTTTCTCATTGATTTATCTGAAAATGATCAGTTCAAAAGTGGGATAATAATGTAACAGATTTCATATATTTTTAAATGTAACCGTTTTCATGATGATATGTATTATATGTTTTATGTTTTTTTTAATTGCATATGTTAAAATTATGTTTTATTGTTTAAATATAAAATTGCAAGGAACAAAGCTATACAAGGAAATAATCCCATGGAAGTTTTCATACCTGATAGTGGTACAACATATACTATTCTCTGAGACAAAATATATTTCTTGGAACTAAAACCAAGAAAAACAATGGTAAATACGATATCAGATCCTGTAGACTTGATTGAAGGATGTGGTAAAGCTCAGTTTTTGTTACCTAATGGTACAAAATTTATGATAACTGATGCTTTGTTTTCACCACAATCGAAAAGAAATTTATCGAGTTTTAATGACATATATTCTCATGGATATGATACTCAATCAATTACTGAAAGAAATAAGGAATATATTGTCTTACCACATATAGATCAGGAAAGAAATATGTCATTGAAAAACTACCAATGATCCATACTGGATTGCATTATACGCATATAAGTCCAACTGAATCAAACATAGTAGTTAAAAATTCTTCAATATGAACTACTTGCCACGATCGATTAAGACATCATGGTTTGATAATGGTACGAAGAATTATAAAAATTACACATGGTCATCCGATGGAAGACCAGAAGATCTTTTAGAATAATAAGTTTCAATGTAAGGCATGTTCCATTGGAAACTTATTATACGACCATCACCAGCTAAAATAAAATTTGAATCGTCCATGTTTCTTGAACGTATTCAAGGTGATATTTGTGGGCCAATTTATCCACCATGTGGACCATTCAATACTTTACGATTGATAGATGCCTCCAGCAGATGGTCACATGTATGTTTATTATCAACTCGGAATGTGGATCACTTGCTCAAATAATAAACTTACGAGCTCAATTTCCTGATTATACAATCAAGAAAATTAGGCTTGAAAATGACGATGAATTTACTTCCAAAACCTTTAATGATTATTGTATGCCAGTGTGAATTACTGTTAAGCATTATTTTGCTCATATACACACACAAAATTTTAGCCGAATCATTACTAAACGTCTACAACTGATTTCTAGACCAATGATTATGAAAACAAAACTTCCTGTTGGATCTATGTTTACAGATTAAGATTACGTGGTATGTACCATCATTGTTATATTTGGATCCTAGAAATAAACAATGTGACGAAGAAGTACAGCAAATTGTGCATTTGCAACGAATAGCAAATCAAATAGCCAGATGCATTTGTAGACACAAAAGGAGTAACTAAATCGCATATACATGCTATAAATGCTCCTGCTCGAATTGAAATTTCGAAGAAACAAATTGAGAACAAAGATGTTCATGATGTCATAACACGCCTGAAGCGTGGAAGGCCAATCGATTTCAAGGATAAAAATCCTCGGAAAAGAAAATGCGTAGAGAAATACGATGATCATAAAATCGTGAATGATGTTCCAACAGAAACAAATGATGATGAAAATGTTCTGTTGAAACCACAAAATGATGACAATCATGAAATCTCTATCAATTATATTAATACTGGAGAAATATGGAACCGAAATGATGTGAAAGACATTGATTATATATTTTCTTACAATATGGCATTTGACATCATAAACGAGAATGAAGATCATGAACCAAACTCTTTTGGTGAATGTAAAATCGACAGGACTAGATAAAATGGAAAGACGTCATTCAGGTGGAGTTAGATTCGTCAAATATACGTAATGTTTTTGGACATATAGTCCTTACACCTGAAGGTGTAAAACCTATTGGATACAAATGGGTTTTCGTTCAAAAACGAAATTAGAAAAACGAAATATTGAGATATAAAGCTCGTCTTGTTGCACAAGGTTTTTCTCAAAGGCCTGGAATTGATTACGAAGATACGTATTCTCCAGTTATGGATGCAATTACGTTTCAGTATTTAATTAGTTTGGTGGTATCTGAAAATTTTGAAATGCGTCTTATGGATGTTGTTACGGCTTACGTATATGGATCGATACATAGTGATATATATATATGAAAATCCCTGAAGGATTTAAGATGCCTGAAGCACAAAGTTCAAAACCCAAAGAATGTTATTCTGTAAAATTACAAAGATCATTATATGGGTTGAAACAATCCGATCGAATGTGGTATAATCGATTGAGTGAGCACTTGATGAGAAGGGATATGTAAACAATCCAATATGCCCTTATGTTTTGATTAAGAAAACAACATCTGGATGCGTAATTATTGCTGTATATGTTGATGATTTAAACATCATTGGTACGAATAAAAAAATCCAAGATGTCGTGATGTATTTAAAGGAAGAATTTGAAATGAAGGACCTTGGAAAAACCAAGTATTGTCTTGGTTTACAAATTGAGCACAAAGAAGGTGAAATATTTGTTCATAAGACAAATTATACGAAAAATGTCCTTAAATGTTTTAATATGGATAAAGCAAATTCTTTAAGTACTCCAATGATTGTTAGATCATTGAACATTGAAAATGATCTGTTCCATCCATGTGAAGAAAATGAAGTTATTCTTGGTCCAAATGTATCATATCTAAGTGTTATTGGGCATCTTATGTATCTTGCAAATTGTATAGACCTGATATATATTTACAGTAAATTCATTGGCAAGACTTAGCTCATGTCCAACAAAGAGAAAATGGAACGGAATTAAGCATATATTCCGTTATCTAACGAGGAACTACAGATTTAGGACTTTTATATTCAAAAGATACCAATAAAAGTAATTGTTGGTTTTGTCTGATGCCGGATACCTATCTGATCCACATAAGGCACAATCTCAACTGGATATGTATTTACTCGTGGAGGCACTGCAATTTCTTGGCGTTCACATAAACAAACTCTTGTAGCAACTTCATCAAATCACGCTGAGATCATTGCACTACATGAGGCAAGCCGTGAATGTGTATGGCTAAAATCCATAACAGATCATATAAAAATCATGAGTGGTTTACCATCTGACAAGAAGCCTATGACACTGTACGAAGATAATGATGCATGTGTTGCTTAAATGAAAGAAGGATGCATCAAAAGCGACAGAACTAAGCATATCCCTCCTAAGTTCTTCGAATTCACCCCAAAACTTGTAAAGAACAACGATATTGATATTCGTTACATTTTGTCAGACTCCGTGCTAATAAACAAGGTTATAGCACAAATAAGCACATAATAGAGGAAGCATAAAAAAATAGGGCTTAAAAAATTTTTGAAATAATTCGGGCCTGAACTCAAAATCATCATTCAAAATATAAATACTCAAAATACGAGTTGACTCAAACTCATACAATCCAGATAATATTAATCTCAATTCAGATACAGATCCCCAATACATAAAAACACGGGGCATCCCCCGATTCAATACATAATAAAATATAACTGGGACTCAAGGAAATGTGGATCGACCAGCTGGCACTCCACTCGATCCAGCGTGGTTACCTGAAGAACATGCAAATGGGTAACGCAGACCCAAACAATACAAAAGCAGGAAAACAAATACGAGGTCAAGCCTCAGTACGAAGAGCACAATAAAAGCATCTATCATATCAGACAAAGCAATATATCAATCGTGCAATGCATGAACGGGCTACCAAAGATCATCGGTAGACTAGGCACAACGACTCAGCTGTGCAATGAAATCTCAATCATAAATCAGAATCCAAATTACAGCGACTCAGCTGACTATCACGACTCAATGACAGTATTGGATTCCGAGCATGGCGACTCAGCCGGCACATCGCGACTCAGCGATTTACGGTATTCAAAGAACGTAGGCTCAATATGAAATGCGTGAATGCACAGTAGAATCATGCTTAATAATTGCATACAATTTCACACGCATATAACAGATTTGAACACATAAAATGTAACGCCCCAAAATCCTTAGGACCATATTTATGCATTTCATAAATCATATGGGCCATTTTGGCAATTTTTAATTATCATGTATCTGCTGAATTGTTCATTTCAGCAGGTAAGATTGCGCTGCAGCTGATTTCAGCAGGTAACTCCAAAGAGCAATGCACAAGTTGGTTTGAAATTGATTGTAAAATGTTTTAAGGAGGTGAAATGATTTCTTTTGAAAAAGGTTTGGTATGCATTTCATAAATCATATGGGCCATTTTGGCAATTTTTAATTATCATGTATCTGCTGAATTGTTCATTTCAGCAGGTAAGATTGCGCTGCAGCTGATTTCAGCAGGTAACTCCAAAGAGCAATGCACAAGTTGGTTTGAAATTGATTGTAAAATGTTTTAAGGAGGTGAAATGATTTCTTTTGAAAAAGGTTTGGTGTTT
>KQ998209.1:413458-448461 GCA_001598015.1 Dorcoceras hygrometricum
GGAAATATAAGGGCTGAAAAGCAAATAGAACAAGCTGTATTATCTTGCTCGTAAAAAAAAAAATTCGAATTACAACCATTGGCGCCATAACAATGAACCAGCTGTCATTACAAATTTAAAGTACAAAATGCGAAATCGCGATATTACAACTACTGAACTCTATCTGAATTCATCCTTGTTGTAACAGATCTCAATACAGTTGTGACTAAGATCAAAGACAACAAAATGTAGCAAAATACAAAATGAACATCGCGGAAAGCAGGCCTTTGATAAACACTAACACGTCGCTGCTGATTCAAACTCCACCTCCCGCCTGCTCCGGCGTCGACTCACCTGCACCAAGAAAGCTAGTGAGCCTAGGGGCTCAGCAAGCAAACTGAAGGTAACAAGCACAATATGCAGATGATAATACATAATACACCATTACTGCAACTTTTGTTCTGGAAGTGAATTCAAATTCCAGCGTTATCATTTTCGTTTAGCTTATGGCTCAGAAGCTCTACTTAGGTCCCATTGCACTCGATCGAATGACTACTGATATTAGTTTCAATGTGGTGAAATCGCACCCAATATGAAGGGGCAACTGACCCTCTCGTCTGCTGCTCACCCTTCCCATATGAACCGTCTGTTATCTAAGCCATAAATTCATAAACTGAAACTTTCTTCTTTAAAACACATAATGAACGAACTTAAATCTTAGCATCGGGGTTCACTCTATTTTAAAAACTCATACTTCCTTCGAAAATCGTTTTAATGAGCATCCAGCAGATACATGTAAAATCAGCAGTTGGATAAGTTCAGCTGTTGGCAAGAAATCCAGCTGGTATGAACAGTAGATCAGTCGATGGGTATATATATAAATATCTATATGTTGGTGGTCAACACAATTATTTGGTCAACGGAGTAACAGTAACTCAACCAGCCGTTGATTCAAGAACAGCCAGTCGTTGGGTAAGGAAATCAGCAGGTGGAAGAAAAACTAGATTATGGATATAAATCAGCAGTGAAGTACTTGAGAGAAAAGGAATCAGTCGCAAGCTACAGTAACCAGTCGCAAGCAAACCAGTCGCAAGCAACAGTAACCAGTCGCAAGCAACAATAACCAGTCGCAAGCAAACCAGTCGCAAGCTGCTGAAATTCTAATGAAGGAATGCAGCTGCTGAATTAGTTCGATAAGAATGCACCTGCTGGTGTTAACAAAAGAAATGCACCTGCTGGTGTTATCAAAAGAAATGCACCTGCTGGTGTTATCAAAAGAAATGCACCTGCTGGTGTACAGTGCATCTGCTGGTTTTACAATAACACTTGTAATATCGAAACAATGATCACGCTACCAGCAGTCGCCTATCACTCAACATACACTATAATATCAACCAAAACATGAGCAAAGGCTGATAAATAACAGAGCTTAAGCGAAATCATGAGATAAAGCGAGAACAACATGTAAGCTTTCATGGCGTAGCAAGAATCAAATTTACTTGCCTTGATAAGAAGGAAATCACAAGATACAGCAGGCCACTAACAGAGAGTTTTCCCCAGCGCAACAACGTGTTATCTATTTTTTTGATTCCAGAATGAACATTTTCTTGCAAATAATTGAACTTATAATTCACAAGGACAGTGGCATGGGAGTCTGATTATGAACAGGGGAAAAACACTCATTTAGGCATGGCAAACCAGGCGTACTTCAGAAAATTTTACTTAAAATTCCCTGTCAATGTTTTGATTTGTAAATGCACTACACAAAATCTGAAATTTAACCATTCTCCCATCCAAAACCATTTTATTTGTAAAGTTTGAAAATTGTTTGGCTGCGCTCGGGTTACAAACTAACAACTGATTGACCTCTGCCCTTATGAAATCTAAGAAATGAGGAATCAGTCGCTCAACAAGTAGCAAAAGATGAAACCTTGAAATTAGAAAAGGACTCTAAATAGATAAAGATTAGAATTTGTGGTCCTATGGATTTTGGGGCACTACAGATAGTGACGCCAAATCTTCAAGGCAAACACTATCGCAGCCAATTCCAAATCATGAACATGGTATCTCGTCTCGTAAGGCTTCAACTGTCGAGATGCATAGGCAATCACGTACCCCTTCTGCATCAAAACACATCCCAAACCATTGAGAGAAGCATCGGAGCACACTACAAATCCTCCGGATCCAGACGGTAGAGCCAAAACAGGAGCAGTAGTCAACTTCTCCTTCAACGTCTGAAAACTGTACTCGCATTCATCAGTCCAAATGAACTTCCGATCCTTCTGAGTCAATTGAGTCATAGGCCTGGCTATCGTAGAGAACTTCTCGATAAAACGCCTGTAATAGCCAGCCAATCCCAAGAAACTACGGATCTCGAAAACGTTCCTAGGTCTCTCCCAGTTAAGAACTGCTTCGACCTTACTCGAATCCACCGAAATCCCTTGTGCGGAAATCACGTGACCCAAAGATAATTCGATCAAGCCAAAATTCACACTTGCTGAACTTGGCGTACAACTGCGAATCTCTCAATCTCTGCAACACCAATCTCATATGCTCCTCATGCTCTCTCATGCTCTTCGAATAGATCAAGATGTCATCTATGAAGACAATCACGAACCGATCGATATACTCGCTAAAGACGCGGTTCATCAAATCCATGAAAACAGATGGGGCATTCATCAACCCAAACGGCATCACAAGAAATTCAATATACTCGCTAAAGACGCGGTTCATCAAATCCATGAAAACAGATGGGGCATTCATCAACCCAAACGGCATCACAAGAAATTCATAATGCCCATATCTAGTCCGAAAAAGCTGTCTTCGACACATCAGCATCTCTAATCCGCAACTGGTGATAACCAGAGCGCAAATCAATCTTCGAGTATATGGCCGATCCCTGCAACTGATCGAACAAATCGTCAATTCTCGGTAAAGGATATTTGTTCTTCACCGTCGCTTTATTCAACTGTCGGAAATCCACACACATCCTCATAGACCCATCTTTCTTCTTCACAAAGAGAATCGGAGCTCCCAAAGGCGACATACTCGGTCTGATGAAGCCTTTCTCCATTAGATCTCTCAACTGATCTTTCAGCTCTTTCAACTCTGCTGGTGCCAACCGATATGGAGCTCTAGAAATCGGAGCAGTACCGGGCACCAACTCGAAACCGAAGTCAATCTCACGTCTCGGAGGAAATCCAGGAATCTCATCCGAAAATACGTCGGGAAACTCTCGAACGATCGAAATATCGCTCAACTCTAATCGTGGCTCTTGGGAAACGTCAAGCGCATATATCATGAATCCAGCATTATCCAGCGATAACAGGCTAAACATCTCCATGGCGGATACAAGCGGAATCTTCGGGCGTGATCAGCACCGTAGAAATCCCACTTCTCACCCGAATCAAGGAAAAATCTCACCATGCCATGGAAACAATCAACAGTAGCCTTGTAGCTAGATAAGACATCCATCCCCAAGATGCAATCAAAATCCCTCATATTCAAAGATATCAAATTCGCCACTAACACATTCTGATAGAATCGGATCACACAGTCAATCACAATCTCACTGGACATCATCCGTACAACAGCAGGAGTAGACACAGACACAACATCACACAGTGGGATAACTCTCAACCCACACTCATACACAAACCATGCAGAAATAAAGGAGTGTGATGCACCAGTGTCAAATAAAACTCTCGCAGGATAATCAAAGATAGAACACGTACCTGCGATCACAATGTCAGGCGTCTCCTCAGCCTGCTCCCTATTCAACGCGTTCGCCTGGGCCTGTTGGGGAATCTGAAACTGAGGTCGAGAAGGTCCTCCAAACCTAGACGGCTCACGCGGCTGAAATCTAGATCGTTGGGTCTGCACGGGAAACTGCGGCCTCTGTGAAGAACCGCCAGCTCATCCTTGCTGCGAATGAACTGAACCCTGTCCCCTCATCGAAGGACATACTCGAGCAAAATGTCCAGGCTGTCCACAGTTATGACAAGCACCTCGAACTCCCTGACACTGCGAAGTCAGATGTCTCCCTCCGCACTGTTCACAAGACACGCTGCCAGAACTACTGCCACCAGAACCAGAGGAACTTGAATTGCCCTTCTTCTTGAACTGTTTTCCTCGAGGTCGAAACCCTTGGCGATTCGACTGCTGCGACCCTTGAGGAGAATGGAAAGATTGTGACGCATTCTGCACGGGCTGATGAGTGCGTCCAGTCGTCGGCTGTGACAGAGCATCTTCCTCCAGCAGACTCTCCTCAATGTCGACCGCATTGTTCACAGCGTCAATATAGGTCGCAGGGGATCCGGACAACACCATCCGATACAGATCAGGCCTCAAGCCTTTCAGAAATTTGTTCCTCTTTGTTCTCTCTTGGTTAGCCAAGTGTGGCACATAGATCATAAGTGCAGAAAACTGTCGGGCATACTCAGCCACCCTCATGTTACCCTGCTTCAGGTTGTCGAACTCGCGCTCACGGCTGCCAAAGTAAGACGCCGGGGTATACTCCTGTCTGAACGCCTCACAGAAACTCTCCCAAGTGATCACAACCCCATTATCTCGTAAGATCCGAGAAGTACCTCTCCATCAGCGCTGTGCATTGTCTCTCATTGCAACACCGCTAACTTCAGTCTTTTCTCCGAAGCGTACTCCAAAGTATCGAACAACTCCTCCATCTGTACTAACCAAGCTTCAGCCATCGCACCACCCTTAGCAGCAGAAAATGTAGGAGTCGTCCGCTGAAACCTAGCTAAAACCAACTCCATCTCGCCCATCTGTCTCGTAACATTCTCAACCTGCTGATTTCCATCATCACTGTCCGAGGCCCTAGACTCCTCCACGGAACGTCTAATCGTCCTACCTCTACCTCTACATCTACCTCTACCTCTCCTCGGCGGCATCTGAACAAAACTCAAGGTAAGATTTCACAGCAGATATATCATCAAAACGGCTATCAAATCACATAAGTCACAGAGTCAATCAACATCAAATCAAAACTCTGTGCCTAGACTCGAGTGTGATCAAAAGAAGTCGAGCTTATCCCAGTTTAAGCTCTGATACCCAAAATGTCAGGCCCCGTGCTAATAAACAAGGTTATAGCACAAATAAGCACATAATAGCGGAAGCATAAAAAAATAGGGCTTAAAAAATTTTTGAAATAATTCGGGCCTGAACTCAAAATCATCATTCAAAATATAAATACTCAAAATACGAGTTGACTCAAACTCATACAATCCAGATAATATTAATCTCAATTCAGATACAGATCCCCAATACATAAAAACACGGGACATCCCCCGATTCAATACATAATAAAATATAAATGGGACTCAATGAAATGTGGATCGACCAGCTGGCACTCCATTCGATCCAGCGTGGTTACCTGAAGAACCTGCAATGGGTAACGCAGACCCAAACAATACAAAAGCAGGAAAACAAATACGAGGTCAAGCCTCAGTACGAAGAGCACAATAAAAGCATCTATCATATCAGACAAAGCAATATATCAATCGTGCAATGCATGAACGGGCTACCAAAGATCATCGGTAGACTAGGCACAACGACTCAGCTGTGCAATGAAATCTCAATCATCAATCAGAATCCAATTTACAGCGACTCAGCTGACTATCACGACTCAATGACAGTATTGGATTCCGAGCACGACGACTCAGCCGGCACATCGCGACTCAGCGATTTATGGTATTCAAAGAACGTAGGCTCAATATGAAATGCGTGAATGCACAGCAGAATCATGCTTAATAATTGCATACAATTCACACGCATATAATAGATTGAACACATAAAAATTCATCAAACATCAATTCACATTATCTGAAACCCGAAGGACATATTTCAAGGCTGATAACACAGTTGCTGAAATCAGCTCCATTCGTACCTCCATCTGATTTTTACCAACAATTTCTCAAAGGAACGCAGCAAAATACAGCCTGCACAATTCTGATTTCCAGCAATTTATACACAGCATAAATCTCGGCCAGCAACTACAAACAGGGCAGAAACAATTCAGAAACCAGCCATAAACACACTGATTTTACCAGCTCAACACGTACCTGATTCTGCTCTCACAAACCCACTGCCGAAAACAGAAGCTTCGTGCTTTTGTTCCAGCTCACGACAGCCTCCAAAAGTGGTATGGAAAGAAAGAGCTTTTTGAGAGGATTCCAACGCTACCAAGAACGCGAAAAACGGTGGCCGGAATCAACGGAAAATCGCCGGAGACGTTTATGGTGAATAGTAACCCGCGAGAAGATAAAAGTCGAGAGAAAAGTTGCTAAGTATGGCTGCTCAAATAAATGAAGGCTAACCCTAGCAACCTATAAATACCCGCATGAGATCTGTTTAAATTAGCCACCGACAGAAATCAGATCTCTCATCTCTGAACGCACAACAAATTAATGCATGCGCTATCCTTGCTCAACCTTGGTGAAATCTGGACAATAAACTTAGACGCTAAAGCTGGAGAAATCTGAAATGCTCAACACTCCAAAACCAGGTGAAGTCTGGACAATAAAAGCGCTGAAAGCTGAACCAAGCGCTGGAGAAGTCTGAATAATAAACATGCCATTCGCTGGAAGAAATCTGCTCACCAAACCCAACGCTGAAATCTGGTCCCTCGCATGCCAACCACTAACAACGCTGTACAGCACTCTTGTGAGGTCTGGAAAATTATAAACGCTGCTGGAATCTGGTCACCCAACCGCTAAACTTGCAAAACAGATTTCAGACAGTAGCGCAACAACTAACACAACACGCTACGTCCAGATTTCAGCACCTAGCGCAACAGATTTCACGCGCAAAGCAACACACGTTCGGCAGATTTCACAAACACAAGACATGCAACAGATTTCACCAACATGCCACAACCAGATTTCAACCAATTTGCGCAACAGATTTCACAACATGCACGACCAGATGTCTACAACTTAGCGCAACACCAAGCGTCCAGATTTCTCAAAATTCCGAACAGATTTCACACCAAAAACCGAGCAGATTTCACCTAAAAAAAACAGATTTCTTCGAAAATTCAGATTTCAACTCGAAAATTCCGAAATTTCCATAATTGTTCTAAATGTGATTTTCGACCCGAAAATGCAAACGAAACCTTCAAATAGAACTCTGAACACCCAGAATTCTTTAAAATTCGATTAATCCAACAATTAATCCTTTTATGAAATTTCAGGTCTCACACATTTAATCAAGTGAAAATTCATCAGATTTTTTCACGAAGGCACTTCTTACGACAGTATGCAGAAAGCATATATTACAATATTGGAATGCGTCACCTACGAAATATCTGAAGATTCAGTTCTGTCAACATGAGGGGGAGTTTACGTGACTACACTCTTTTTTTCTTACTATGGTTTTTATCCCACTGAATTTTTTCTAGTAAGGTTTTTAACGAGGCAGTGTCAAAACACGTAATAAAGACATCCAAAAGGGGAAGTATTATGATTTTGTTCAAATTTGGATGTCTACAAATTAGTCAAATTTAGCTGTCTAAATATTAAATTATGATTAAGAACTCTTTATTTTAATCATTTCATTTACCTATAAATAGACTTATAATCTTCATTGTAAAAACATAAATATATACAAATTTTCTCCCAATTCTCTTTTATCTAAATTAAGGAAATTATAAAAAAAAAATAATTTCCTATTAATATAAAATTAAGAGTTCATTTGAAATAATTAAAAAATAATTATAAAGGTATTCAAGATTATTATAAAAAATAATTATTTACTTTATTTTATTCATATTTTTTTAATTTATAACAACGATATTATTATAACACAAGATAATTTATGGTTAGCAATATTCAAACACAAACACGTCCAAAGAATTTTGTCTGAACTCGCAAGATCAACCTGGATTCCACGACAGCCACATGAACCCAGTCTAAATCTCGCGTCAATATCGAAACACATACACGCTGACTCGCAAATTAAAGAGGGCCTTGGTTTCATCCTCAGTGGATTCAGTGAATATGAGGTGCAGGGGACGATACGTCGAGGTATCTTGTCGCCGTTGAGGATTTCCATCGCCACCCTTGTTAGCGGAAACTGAGAAGATTGTCGGGAATTGGTTTCTTCAGAGTAACCGATGGCGGAGCTATGTTTGATGGCGTCGCATGGCTACCCTACTGACTTAGGTCTAGTTTTCCATCCAGAACAGGGTTTCAAGAGGATCTCAAAGGTAAACTTCAGAATATCTTGGCCATCCAAACGAAGTTCCTGGACCGGTGGAACGCCTTGTTGATTTGGGTTTCTTTTTTGTACTCTAACAGTTCTTTTTTTTTTCTCTGTTTAAGTAGTGAAATTTAAGAATCCTAGCTGTTGCGCTGTGTGTGGAATTTAGAAGTATAAAGAGAAGTAAAGCCTAGCCTATGCTCTGTGTGTGTTCAAGATTTGGAATTTATGTGACATCTTGTTTTGTTGTACTGGAGTATTTGCTATACATATGGTAATAGTATCAACGTCCTTTGAGTCCCAATGATTATAATTCTACGTGGCTGATTTCATCGTGAGATCTTTCTGGTAGTAGCACCATTAATCTATAGTTTCTTAAATGCATACTGCTCTAATTTTTAGGAAGAGAGCCTGAACCAAATGAATTGTGGTTTTGATTTGCAATTTGCAACACATCTTGGTGTTTGCATTGCAACATTCTATGCATTCCATTCTGTAGAATATATTTTGCTTTTGTTATGGACTCTAGATACAGCTTGGAACGAGTTTCAATCTTTTTCTATTCGGTGCTGCTTCTTCCTCCTGATTCAAGGTTCATCATTGTTTTTTTCTCTCTTTTGGTTGCAGGACTTTCAACATTTTCTCTCGACTCTCGCCTGTCATGGATCAAATCAAGATATCATTAATCCTCTCACCCTAAAATCCACAAGCAGATGGGATTGTAACTGCGTTATGAGGAGTGGGTCAAACATATTAAGACCAGCACACATTGGTGTTGTACAAGGTTCATATACTCCTGTCACCTCTTAATTATAATATTCTGCTTAAACGTAATCATCAGTGTGAAAGTTGAATACAGACACGAAGCAGTGTCATTAAAGAATTTGCTGAATTTTTGTTGATAAATGAAATGTCGTAAAAAATTTGTTGATCTTCCTAATCTTCGGAATTGGATAACATTGATTCCATGTTTTTATCTAAATCAGGCATCCATCAAGACTCAGTACTTTTTAGCTCTGGTATTGCCGAACATTGCGCCAGGGAGGAAAAGATCTTGAAGTTACTGGCATCTGGATCAATAGGAGTCGAAGGAGGTTCACTCGATATGTCATTGCTCTATGATATGGTGTGGTCTCAACCATCGATAGCAGATTTTCCACTTCTTACTTGTCATTCTCGATGCCTCATCAATGATTCCGAGACTCAGCAGTCTCTCATATACCCAACCAAGGAACTGTGCTTAGATGAACCTGTGGTGGGAATACCGGGGGATTATTGCAGCTGTACTGAAAGTTCATTTAACTATGATAGCCAACTAAAGCGTGTTTCATCCATGACTGGGATAAATGATATAATTTCAGTGATTTCCGACATTTATTTGACAAAGAAAACAAATAAATCCTTCAGACAGACAATGTTGGTCCCTTACTTTGAGAGGTACTAGATTTGTTTACTGCAACGAATATGAGATTTCTTTTACTTGCTCTTATTATTGTAATCTTGTCATGTTTCATTCTTTTTTGTGGAATCTTACTGAATTTCCTTTTCATCTACCAGGCGTAGAAGACCAAGCATCAACTCTAATTCAGCAAAGCTTCCAATCGAGAAAGTTGGATCTTTAAAAAGGTAAAATCTCATTCTTCATTCGATGCAATAAAGTTGGAGTGCATGACTAGAGATCATTATTTTTAACAAGGTCTGCCTTGTCTAGAAAATGTCCATGTTCATGAGCTAGCTGAAGAGTTGAAATTGTTTTTCAAATAAATTCGATATTTCATTGTTCAAAATTTCTATAATTTTATGCATAAATATTTATGATTCTCAACTCAGAAGCCTAAAAGCACTTAAAAAAAATTATACTAAATCGTTGTATATGTCAATATATATAATTCTAGTGATATTTCAGAGAATAAATCTCTCTAAAAAAATTCAAATCCATCCCCCCTCCCCCCAATTTAATTTAAATTGTCTTGGATTCCTTATGGTTTCACATTCAAAATATATGTAAGTTTACCTTTTTGTGGTTGCGCTTTTGCTCATTTATACGAGGGTGGTAATAATTATGATATAAAATTTCATCTTAAATTTATGTACCAGGATTTTGTGCACATTAAGATCAGAAGCTGAATTTTGGTATGAGCTCACAAACATTTTCATTAAGCAAACCTTGTCAGCGTGAAATGAGCTCGAGCTTCTGAAACCCTCGCTTTCAATGCCTGTGCATACTCAGTCCAGTTATAAATTTCAAGTCTCATCTGTAAAAGTAGCCATCCACATACTGACATACACAATAGATTAACAAAATCATACCTTGCGCTAGAAAATTCTAGTAAGGAGACGAGATTCTTCTAATTATGTTGAAGTTTCATTACAGCCACGATAAGGTGGAGGAAAAGGCACCACAGAAGAAGAACAGAACAAAAACCAACAAAGAGAGAAATATCAGCTACGTTCATGCGTGTGAAATTCTTTTGTCGATACTCGTCAACAAAAATCAACCTGGTAGAAACGCACTTCAGTCATTGAAGAAATCTGGTCCAGAACTGCCTGAACTTCTGAATCAAATCTCTGCCAGCATAGCTGGGATGGGAATTGCTGTCATTGCAGTGGTCGTCTGCAGAGTTGCTTGTACTATAGCTCCCTTCTGCGCGTCTAATATTTTGAGCATGGGATTTGGGTTTGGACTTATTTTTCTTTCTTGGGCGGTCCATAATCTGAGAGAGACAGTTATCTCTATTGGCAGAACATCAGGTAAGTCGGGTGCAAATGATGAGAAAATGATGGATCTTTTGGAGAGAAATCTGAAGGATGTATACTTCAGAGTGGTGGCATTGATGGCTGTTGCTGTGCTGAGGCTCGTGTGACTCGTGTTGGTGAAACGGACGACTCAAGATCCTTGTATATAGGAAGGTTTCCTTCAAGATCTGACTTGAAAATGTTGTGTTCATAATGATTTTGTCATAAAATTTTGTGGTACCAGTTGTTGATTAGCCAAAGGTGTTCGTCAAGTGTGCTAACCTATCCATAAAAGCGTATGGTATATCACAATTTTGCTTCAAACCCGAGTTTGAATTTATGTAGATAGTTGAACGTTCGAGCATGCAATCCTTAGCAGTATATATTTGTGATCCGGTAAAATTTTTTATTTCTATACATTTCTAATATATTGGGATTTGAACCCAATATCATATACGTTGTGGTATCACATTGGCTTCACAGTTGATAAATTGATTGTGATAATGAAAATAATTGATGGCTTCTCCGTCAGCATGAACCTGTTGAGTTCCTGCAGGTTGATCAAATGATAGATACAAGCTAAATTAAGTCAGTTTGTTAATTTGGAGGTTTTCTAAATACTTTTAAAAAAAACAAATTCTTTGCAATAAATTCTAATATATTGTACACAAAAATTTGTCTCAGAAAATTATAAATAATATACTACTATATGGCATGAGAGGTTTAGAAACTTCTGGTGACTGATCCCACCAGATTCCCTTGAAATTCCATGCTTCCAATTCCAAACATTAAAGATGATTTTTTATTTTTTCCTTTTTCAATTCCAGAACCCATAACTCAATAATTTATTTCTGACCCTTAGGGATACTGACGAGTTGGTAAGATTTGAAATGACGTGATATTCTCATATCTGGTTTCGCAGGTTCGATTATCGTATGGAGCATATTCCCAATTAAATATTGTGGGGTATGCTCTGACGATCGACCTGTTATAAAGTCCTCTTCCCTGCGTTCCCACTCTTCTATCATTATTTAAAACATATTAGTGTAAAGGGCCTCATATGGAGTTAAGGCTAACCGTTTAAAAATAATAATTAGATTTCTCAAAAATAATACTCCAATTAAAAAAGATAGAAATGGAAAATGCTCTTAAACCGAGACAATGTTGAATAAAAGAAATCCAAGTCTTCAATACACATAACTTTCAGTCATTTTTGCTTCCGAAACTTCCTGGATTGATATTATTCGCCATTATTGTACTTTATCATTAGCTTTATTTATTTATATTATGTGTGTGTGTGTGTGGAGTGGGAGTAAGTAATTTGATTTCTATATTATATGATTTGTTGATATAATGAGCAAGACACCCTAATCTAATCTAAAAAATGTAAAGCACATGCAGAAAGATATTCTCTTAGTTACTCAAAAATATCTTATAAAAATCATCTTTAAAATCTGAGCAAATTTCCTCCTAGATTTGTCTAATGTCTAAGCAAAGTGTCGTTCATTTGTGGAGGCTAACTCCACACTAGCTAGTTGACTTATGGGCCTGGCGTTACTTATGGCAATGAAATTGCTGTCAAGTGCAATTTAGGGTTTACGGAATTTGTGGGCAAATTCTGGTCTTTGATTTTTCTTACTTCGGTTATTGCAATAATTCCACGTGGTTTACTTATTTAACCCTATTATGAGGAAGAAGCCGTGACACCCACATTGAAAAAGGGTGGCTACAGTCTAATTTGAGCTCAAAAACGAACAAAAAGTAGCGGTGCTTGTGGGCGTGTTTATACCAGAAACCACAAACGGCAGCCGGAATTTCTCGATTCACGCTGTTCTTTGAGTGCCCTTTGCATTGATTCCACTTGGGTACTCCTTTCTTGGTCCTTTATTTTTCTTTGAAGGTTTTCTATGGTGTTAATTATGTTTTAATCTGTGTTTATTTTTTGATGGATTGTTTTCCGAATCAGGCTTGCTTTCCCGCTGCGTCTCTAGCTTTGTTTTTGCTGGGTTTTGTGATTGAATTCTGTTCTTGCCGTTTTTCATCTGTTTTGGGACTTTACTTGTGATTTTGGTGAGGTGGGGAGCTGTGTTTTTTTGGTCTAGCGATTGGGTTTTATTCATTTCAAGAACTCAATGTATATTAGTTGTTTAGTGTCATAAGGAAATCACTGAAATACTGATTGTTGAGCGGTTCAACCTGATTATATCGTTGTTGGTTTTATCACTCGCTGACTGGTTATAAGTGACTCACAGAACTTGTGTTTGTTGGCATAGGGTACGAATATGGGTGAACATGGTAAAATTGAGGGTATCAATGAAGGACCATCTACTGGCTTGGTGAAGGAGAAGGGAAGTAGAAACAAGAGAAAATTTTTACCTAATTTGTCCATAGATATTCCAGTTGATGTAACAACCCTCTCTCGGACAGAATTCCCTAGGCATGACATGCTGCAGGAGAAATTCCGGACTGCTCTGAGCAATTTGGGTTCACTCATTGCGAGGTCTGCGGATACAAGTGAGGAGCAGGAATTTGAAGAGTTTCAACAGGCCAATTGGGAAAATCCGATTGCATGTCAACTGGAGGAACTTCTTACCAATAATTTACTTGCCACCTTCCGTAGTGCCATAAAGCAAGTAGCAGAATGCGGGTACACTGAAGAAGCTGCCGAGTGGGCTGTTTTAAATAGCGGCCTGTATCATGGAATTAAAGATGCTGTAACCAATGTTGTGGATGGTGCTTTGGCTTTACTGAGTGAAAAAGAGTTTAGTACATCAAATCATCCACTATTCGGTGGACTACAAAATCTGGTAGATTACACGATACTAGAGATGATCCATGTACTTCGGGAGGTTAGGCCAGCCTTGACCATTACAGAAGCAATGTGGTATCTTTTAATAAGCGATATGAACCTTGTAAATGCCTGTGTAATGGAGGGAGTGACCTCTGGTAGTTCTTGTGTTCCAGAAAGTCCTGTAGAAAGTTCAGTTGCAACAATTTCTCAGTCTAAAGATGGAGGTTCTGTAAACAGTCATTTATGTTCTAAGACTTGCAATGATCCAAGGCAGTTAATGCCCCATGCTCAAAGTTCTCAGTTCGGATCCCCTATTTCTGTACCTGTGCATCAGATACCCAATTCTAATCCCCATGCAGAAGAAATTGCTGGCGTTGTGAAGGAAGGTTCTGTTGCTCCTCAAGAAGTCAAGGGAAAGTTTTCAGCCATCACCAGGGAGAAAATCCAGACTTCATCCCAATCAATGACAGTGGATGAGAGATCAGGAGGCAGTAAAAAGGGTCCATCTGGTAGTTCAAAGAGAGACTTGCTTCGTCAGAAGACATTCCAGTTTGAGAAAAGCTACAAGGGTCACGATGTCGAAGGGAGCCTTAAGGCAAAAGTTGCTGCCTGGGGAAGTATGGTGTTGGACAAATCGTCTAAGTCACAATCTGGTTCTTCTAGTGTGGCGACGAAGGGAACTTATTCAAAGCTAACTGGAATAATTGACTCCTCGGCGGAAGGAAAACATCACCTTTCAAGTAATTCGCAACATGATGGACCCGGCGTCTTGCCCGTTAAAGATCCTGTATTTGCATTGCCTGCAGTAATTTCCAAATCTTCTGTATCAACTATCCCAGATCCTATTTCTTTGTCAAATGGTGATCCACATGTTTCTGGCTCTCTTAAGTCTGCTGATTATTTTTCTGGAATTCCATATGATGAAACTCTTCAGAAGTACCTCCCACAGGATGACAGAGATGAAACAATTTTGATACTAGCACCTCATAAAAGAGCGTTGGAGAGAGAACTACAAGGTTGGACTCACTGGGCAAATGATAAGGTTATGCAGGCTGCCCGCAGACTTGGTAGTGACCAGGGGGAGTTGAAATTGTTGAGGCAAGAGAAGGAAGAGACGGAGAAATTGAACAAGGAGAGACAATCTTCGGAGGAGAATACACTGAAGCGGCTATCCGAAATGGAGAATGCATTGTCTAATGCCAGTGGCCAGATAGAAATGGCTAACTCCGCAGTTCGGCGGCTTGGAGAAGAGAATTCTTTGTTGAAGAAGAAGATGGAGGATGCTAAGTCTCAGGCTCTAAGGGCCGCCTTTAATTTGCAGGAAGCTGTCCAGAGGGAGCAGGATGTGCTGAAGAAATCCCAGTTGTGGAATGCGGAGAAGGGATTAATGCAAGAGCAACTTACAGATCTGAAGCGGCAAGTAGCTGAATTGAATAATCAATTAGAAAAGGCAAAAGTACAAGTCGATCAATTCAAGGTAGCCTTTATAAAAACCATGCTGCGTGTCTATTAAGCTACATATTGCAATGTTTTTTTTTCCTTTGTAAGCTGAAACTTGCAAGATTCCAGGTACTGATGAAACAGGAAGAGAGGGAGAAAATTAAAGCTTTAAATTGTATAGACTCCTTGAGGCAGAAAAAAGAAGATGATGATGCTTTGACAAAAGAAGAAGAGGACAAAATCAAACAAATGGGAGAACAGAACTTGCAGAAATGCAAAGAAGCCATTAAAAATCTTGAGAGTGTGATCTCTGAGTTGAGATTGGAGTCCGATAAATCAGAGATAGCAGCTCTTAATGTGGGTTATGGTAGCTGCTTAACAGGTGGTGAAGATGCTTCCACATTCCCTGGATTGCAGCTTCCTAAAATAACGAAGAGATTGGCAGTCTTTCAAGAGAACTTTGGGGCTGGAAGTGTTAGACCAGAAAGGGAATGTATTATGTGTATGACTGAGGAGATTTCTGTGGTTTTTCTCCCTTGCGCGCATCAAGTTCTTTGTGGGCAATGCAACAATCTCCATGACAAGCAAGGAATGAATGATTGTCCTTCTTGCAGATCAACTATAGAAAAACGGATATCTGTTGGTTATTGTGTCAATTGATATGGACTGTATGAAACTGAAGTTGGTCATCTCAGAATTATCAGCTATCCATTTGGTGCAATTCGGTACATCTTTCCTCTACATTAGTTTATACCCCCATATTTTGGCTGTACTTTACATTTGAAGGAGAAAACAATCTAAAATTTGTGAAAATGAATAGAAACTTAGAAATTAATGTGTAGAGTTGTGTACAGTGCGATTCATCTTCTACCTACAAATCCTTCTCTACCATTTCTGTAATCGTTTGGTGTCTTCTTTCTTAGAGTACATATCAGAATGTCCCTTGGTCATCTAGAGATCTTAACTAACTTACACTTATCCCATATACAGAAAGTATCTGTTTCCAGGAAATGAACAAATGGTAAAAGAATCAAACATTTTGACTGTCTGTTAGAAGTTTGAGAAGTTAGAACTAATAATGACTGAAGTTGAAGTTCGGTAAGGACAGTTCCAGCAACTATCAGCCCCTCCTAAAAGGTTGGCACTTTTGATCACTAGGAACTTGAGAAGAGCAGTGTGAAATTATTAATTGCTGTTGTCTTATGTTGATTACTTGTTATGGTCAAAACTTGCTTTTTGGGGAAAAAAGGAAAATGTTCAATGTTTCTAATCGAGGCTTGCTGAGTAGACAAATGGTTAGTGACGTCAATCATATGCAATTTCGTTTAGAACCCATTATGTTGGCTCGGATGTTCTTTTCTTTTCTTTTCTTTTTTTTCCTTTCTTTCTTTCTTTCTTTTTCTTTTTTTACCGTTATTGTTCTTTTTCCTGGCAATAGATACATACGCTTGTTTGTGCACAATATGAGAGATTAAATGGGATTGAAATTTCTTGTCAAAAAATAAAAATAGAAAATGGGACAGTAGTTGGTGATGCTCGACCCATGTATGGCTTCCAGAGTGACCTCAGAATTTTATATTTTTTCACGATTTATCATAGGTTTTGTACTTTTAAGACAACATTATTGGAACATTTTTTTAGTAAGGTTTGATAACTGGAAAATCTAAATCTATGTAGATTCTATCGTTCTATGCATTAATGAAGTTTTGGGACCTTATTTTTCTCCATCCTTGGTAAGATGAGTTGGTTTTCCTTTATATTTGATCTTACAAATATCAACTTGTTACTTGAAACCCGGTTCTATGAAATCCAATGGTTGCACGTGTGTAGTCCAGTATAGAAATCCATATACTCTAAATATTATAAAAATCTCCATTTTCTTTATTTTCGTAATTAAGCGTGCATCCGACTCGATTTAATGCATTTATTTAGTAATCGAATTGCAAGCAGCACATAGCATTAATGATATAGACCAAAAAAAAAAAATTGCGACAACAGCTTTTATTATATTTCTTTGATGTTTCTTGCAAATAATAAATTTCTATCAAAATAACTAAATTAATTTAGATAAGAATCAAAATTGTTTATTAATAAGGAGCAAAAAATCTTTGTATTAACATGACTTAAAGAGATTAAAACAATAAATGCATATATGAAATGGACAAATAATAAATAAATAAATAAATAAATAAAAAGGACCTTAATGCAATTTTGGATGATGATATTTTTTAGTAAATTTTTTCATCCTCCAAAAATTTTTCTATTTCTACCTGGATAACATTTGTCTCGTTGTATCGGATATGGTAGGATAGTATTTTAATAATAAATGGTGTGATTATAGAAAGGAATAAGTTAGATAGAAAATAATAAATATGTTTGGTTTGATTGATTAAACTGGATAATAGAGTGTCAAATTAATAAACATTAATAAAAAGAAGACGACTTGAGATTAACTTTTTATTTTATATTAAAGATTTTTATTTGATGTGAAATAAATATGTGATAATTTGATTGATACGTGATAAATAATAATCCAAACAAATATGAGATAAGCTATATTACGAGTAGAACAATGAGATAAAGGATTATTGTAGCAAGCTCCAAAATACAGCATCAGGATAAAGATTGGTTGGAGGTAGAGTTATACTTTATTTTGAGTTAGGTTGTAGGTTGGAGATACCTTTGGGGATAGTAGCCCATGACCCGACACGTGTGGGACATGTATGTGCACGAAAAATGGAAAATAGGTTTCAAGTCAGCTCAGGGACAACCATACAATTTTGGGCCCTAAATATTAGGGTTAAAAAAATTGTATAGTATGGTAGAGATTGTATATACTATACCGAGCTAGTTTTTAGTTACATGGAAGGGACCAACACGATATTCGGACGGACTAAGAAATTATCGACCCAACTTACTATTTTCAGTAGGCCCATCCATTTTTATGGCTCGAGAGTGAACTCTTTTGGAAATCTAAGGATTTTGTAATAGTGTAGTTTACTATTTTTAATATAATTTCTCCTTGAAATAAAAAAATTAGTCCAATCGCCTTAATCCAATTCTTGAGATCATGATTCATCAAGGATTTATTTGATCCTAATGTTGAAATAATGTCTTAAGAGTAGATACGATAATATAAAATGGTTCGAATCTAATTTTCACATTATTCAATACATTGCCACATATGCAAAATCAGATGTACTCTAAGGATTTAAAGGGACGAGTAGAAAACCGGTTCAATCATTTTGTAGTGCATTCAGATTCGGAATCAGTAACGTCAAACTGCTTCTAGACTATATCGAGCCTACATAAATATAAGTTAGACTGGTTTATGAATTTAAATTTGCAATAGACATATTCCGTGTAGTGGAATATTTTTCAAAAGGTCTATTGTAATAGAATTTCAAAAATAGGTGTTGGAGTGCAATACGTGTTGCTAAACGATTTAAAAGATTGGAGTTGCACCGTTCTCACCAGCTATAAATAAAGCCACATATGCTCAGTCCTACAATTTGTATCAGAGTCGAGGTCACGGGTTCGATTCTCATTATTGCAAGAAGTGCAATTATTGGGAGGAGAATTTTTGGAGTGCAATAATTTCCCCTGCTAGATAGAGTGCTCGAATCGTGGCGCTTGTATTACTATACGGTTTAAAAGATTGGAGTTGTACCGTTACCATCAGTTATAGTTTTTAATAAAACGACATACGATCGATCCAATAATAGGTTTGAAACTAGATTGATCTAATCCTCAAGTCTAATCTTGAAACTCCAAACGTAGCTCACGGTCCAGAGTAGTTATATGGTCATTACCATGGAACCAGAACCAAATCGAAACTGTTTCGGGCCGTTGTCCATTTTCTAGGACTGGAGCTGGTCAAAATCGGACAGGTGGAACCATTAAACACACTTAGTTTATGTCTTTTCGTACATATTCCCATTAATTCACAGGATTAAACAGAGATTAAACATAAAATCAATGTCATATAGTCGAAATATGTACGTCATGGATTGCAATCATTTATTGTAAGAGTTGGTACGATTTGATTTATTTATATGTTTGTCAGAAACAGAATCTCAGTCAGTGCCTGGTAAAAAAAGTTGTTGGCACTCAGATGCACATGATTGCTACATCACATCTACCCCATCGCCATGAATTATTTCCTAACGTTTTCTAAATCGAGTCATTTTGGGATCTAATTTCTTGCGTAAAAACAAACAATTGACACGTTATTTTTAGAATTTTTTTTTAAAATTTCATTCACGTTTAATTCGATTTTCTGCACATTCCAAACATATTATATCATTCTATTATATTTTAATCTAATATATAACTCCTAACTCCTCATCCACCTTGCTATAACAAAATCATGGTTTATATTAAGAAAGAATCTTTACTAATAATGTTGATAATGTAAAGTATGCGCTATACGCTCTGCAATTCTTTCTGTTAACTATTCACTATCTTCTGTACACGTTCGTTCGTGAAATCAAGAAAGCACAGTACAATTTACAGTGATAACAAAACAGAGTATATGCAGTAAAGAATCAATCGAAGAAGACGAGTGTTTACGTGGTTCAGTTTACACCTACATCCACGGGAAGCAGCAACTGCCGCAGGGAGAATTTTATTTCTTTTTAACTGGGAAGCTTGTTACAGATTACAGGTATGAGAAACTCTCTATTTTCTGTACACGAAAGCCTGTTTATATATATGTACACAAAATTGATTTTCGCTGCAACTGTTTCCAACTGCTATTTCTTGAATCCCTTCTAGAACCGTTTTCACCAAGATACAGCGTCCTTTCCTTTAATTTTTGCTCTATTGATTTCCCAGACAGTACCAATCTCAACAAACTCCACCTTGGTACTGCTCACCTTTTATTACCATTATCTTTTCTGACATGCGACAGTAGCTGCTTCCAATTCCTTCCTCAAGTTTCTGTTACTTGCACTGCTTCGAGACAATGCTTAAACTTTCCAACTGGAACACTCTTGGTCAATGCATCAGCTGGATTATCCTCAGTCCCAATCTTATCCACTTTGATCCTTCCACTCTCTATTACCTCTCTGATGAAATGCAGCCTTATATCAATATGCTTTGACCTCTCATGAAACCTCGGATTCCTCATGAGATGTATAGCACTTTGATTGTCACAGTATATCACTACTTCCCCGTGACTTATCTTCATCTCCTCACATAATCCTTTGGCCCACAACGCTTCTTTAATAGCTTCTGTTGCTGCCATATATTCAGCTTCGGTAGTTGAAAGTGCTACCACCTTCTGTAAGCTTGCCTTCCAGCTTATTGCTCCACCAAAACAAGTGAATATATATCCAGACAAAGACTTTCTTGTGTCCAGACACCCAGCATAATCTGAATCCACAAATCCTTCTATCACATTTGTCTTGTTCCTACTCACACCGTAGCAAATTCCCAGACTCTTCGACCCCTTGAGATATCTGAGTACCCCTTTAAGTGCACACCAGTGTTCTTTTCCTGGATTTGACATGAATCTACTGGTTACACTTATTGCATAGGCTAAATCAGGCCTAGTACACATCATACAGTACATGATGCTACCCACAGCCTCTGCATATGGTAACTTATCCATATCCTGCTTATCCTCCTCGGTCTGTGGTTGTTTTAGAGCAGAGAGTTTGACATGAGGTGCTATAGGTATACTTACTGATTTAGCATCAGCCATATGAAACTTCCTTAGGATCTTCTCTACATATGACTCCTGTGAAAGTCTCATAGTCTTCCTCTTCCTGTCTCTGCTAATATCCACCCCAAGTATCCTAGTGGCTGCCCCTAAATCCTTCATTTCAAACTCGTTTCTGAGTTCAACCTTGAGTCTGTCAATCTCCAGCCTATCTGTGCTTGCCAATAGCATGTCATCCACGTATATCAACAGATATAGCTGACTTCCAGTCTCTGTTTCTTTAGTATACACACAACTGTCATGTTTGGACCTGGCATATCCAAGCTTCCTCATGCACTGATCGAACCTCACATTCCACTGCCTTGGAGACTGCTTCAATCCATACAAAGACTTCCTTAATCTGCAGACTTTGTCAGGATATTCCAGATTAAAACCCTCTGGCTGTCTCATGTGTATTGTCTCCTCTAAGTCTCCATGCAGAAACGCTGTAGTGACATCCATTTGATCAAGTTCCATATCCTTCTCTGTTACCAAAGACAACAGGAGCCTAATTGTAGTTAACTTTACCACAGGAGAGAAGATTTCATTGTAATCCAATCCTTCTCTCTGTGAGTAACCCTTTGCCACGAGTCTTGCTTTGTACCTAGGCAATTCAACTCCTGGAATCCCCTCCTTCTTCTTGTAGACCCATTTGCATCCTACCAATCTTTGTTTTTCTGGCCTATCTACAAGTGTCCAGGTACCATTTTTATGCAGGGATTCCATTTCCTGTTTCATGGCCTCTATCCAGTGAACCCTTTCCTTACTGTTAATAGCTTCAACATAGCTTAGAGGCTCCACTTCATCCAACTCATGTGCAGCAGTGAAGGCAAAAGCTGTCAAGTCTGCAAACCCAAACTTCTGAGGTGCCTTTATAACTCTCTTCTCTCTGTCTCGTATTAACTGGTAATCCCCTATGGCTGGTGTGTTTCTACTTTCTACCTCAGAACTACTAACACCATTAGCATTATCAGCTAGTTCATTTCCTGGACTGATCTCCACCTCTTGCTTGCCCTCATGTTCTCCAGGAAGGATTGCTGACGCACTTTTGCTCTTCAGTGGAAATTCTTCCTCATTAAACACCACATCTCGACTGATCAAGCACCTCTCCTCCCCTGTCTCTATACACCACAATTTATATCCCTTGACATTTTCAGGATATCCCAGCAGAATGCATTTCTTGGCCCTTGGTTGCAGCTTATCCTGCCTTATGTGAGCAAAGGCAGTGCATCCAAAGGCTCTTAGATTCCCAAAATCTGGTTTATGTCATGTCCACATTTCTTGTGGGGTTTTGAATTCCACTGTCGTAGAGGGGCACCTGTTAATCAAATATGAGGCTGTGACAACAGCCTCTGCCCAGAACACCCGAGGTAACCCAGAGTTAGCTAACATACTCCTTGCTCTTTCCAGGATAGTTCTGTTCATCCTCTCCGCAAGGCCATTCTGTTGAGGGGTACCAGCCACCGTGTAGTGTCTTACCATTCCCTCTTGTTTGCAGAAATTCTTGAATTCAGTTGAGCAATACTCCAACCCATTATCAGTCCTTAACTTCTTTACTTTCCTTCCAGTCTGTGTTTCTACCATCACTTTCCAGTCTTTAAAAGCCTTAAACGCTTCATCCTTTGACTTTAGAGTGATTACCCACACCTTCCTGGAATAATCATCTATCATGGATATATAGTACCTTGCTCCCCGTCGTGAAGCTACCCTGGATGGACCTCATAAATCTGAGTGAACGTAATCCAGAATTCCTTTGGACTGAGTAGTGGAACGCTGGAATCTGACCCTGCTACACTTTCCTAAAACACATTCATCACAGAAACCGAGATCATCAACCTTATCTCCTCCCAGAAGACTCTGCCTGCTCAATTCTACCAGGCCCTTTGCACTCACATGTCCCAAGCGCAGGTGCCACAATCGTGCTTTGTTTGCTCCACCCACTGTTGTATTTGATGCACCTGTTACAGTGGAGGCATCAAGAATATACAGGCCATTATCCTGTGACCCTCTCATGACAGTGAGAGATCCCTTGATAACCTTCATCATTCCTCCTTCAATCTTGACATGGAAGCCTTTGGAGTCAAGCATTCCAATGGACAGCAGGTTTCTTCTTAAGTCAGGAACATACCTCACTTCAGTGATGGTTCTTACACACCCATCATGCAATTTCAATAGAACTGAGCCAATTCCCATAACCTTGCACTCCCTGTTGTTTCCCAGTAATACATGACCCGACTCCCCTTCAACCAGTTCATGAAACCAACTCTTGTTTGGGCACATATGAAATGAGCAACCGGAATCCATCACCCGGCCATCTTGTTTACTGATTTTTGAAACCATAAGGACCTCTGCAGACTCATAGCCATCGCTCACATTGGCTGCATCACCTGGATCCTTCCTCTTCTCTGGATTCCTTGCCCTTCTGTCAGGGCAATCTTTCTTGAAATGTCCCTCCCTGTGACACACAAAACACTTCAATTTTCCTTTGGTTCTTGACTGTGATCTGTACCTCCCACCTTTCTCAGTGCGGTTTTCCCTCTTGTATGTTCTTCCCCTGACATTCAGCCCTTCTCCTGTTGATTCTGTTCTATTCTCATTTTTCTTGTGCAATTCCTTTGAATTGAGCGCTGATTTCACTTCTTCCATTGTCAATGTTTCCTTGCCATACAACATAGTGTCCACAAAGTGCTCATACGACTTCGGCAGAGAACTCAGCAGGAGTATGGCGCAGTCTTCATCTGTTATTTTGATGTCAACATTCTTGAGATCCAGGATTATTTTGTTGAATTCATCCATATGCTTCTTAAGATCCTTGCCTTCCTCCAAATGGATTGTATAGAGTGATTTCTTCAGGTATAGTCTGTTTGCAAGAGATCTTTTGAGATAAAGACTCTCAAGTTTGTTCCACAAACCCAACGCCGATACCTCCTCTGCCACTTCACGAAGCACCTCATCGCCGAGACACAGTAAGATCGCACTGAACGCCTTTGAATCCGTTTCCACAATCTTTCTTTTATCAACCGCGTCCTCCTGTGGCTCTGGATTTAGTGCCTCACCCAACCCATTGTGTACCAGAAGTGCCTTCATCTTAATTCTCCACAGGCTGAAGTCATTTGACCCTGTAAACTTTTCAAGATCGAATTTGGTCGTTGACATGTTGAAATCTTACCTTTGCTCTGATACCAAAATGTAAAGTATGCGCTATACGCTCTGCAATTCTTTCTGTTAACTATTCACTATCTTCTGTACACGTTCGTTCGTGAAATCAAGAAAGCACAGTACAATTTACAGTGATAACATAACAGAGCATATGCAGTAAAGAATCAATCGAAGAAGACGAGTGTTTACGTGGTTCGGTTTACACCTACATCCACGGGAAGCAGCAACTGCCGCAGGGAGAATTTTATTTCTTTTTAACTGGGAAGCTTGTTACAGATTACAGGTATGAGAAACTCTCTATTTTCTGTACACGAAAGCCTGTTTATATATATGTACACAAAATTGATTTTCGCTGCAACTGTTTCCAACTGCTATTTCTTGAATCCCTTCTAGAACCGGTTTCACCAAGATACAGCATCCTTTCCTTTAATTTCTGCTCTATTGATTTCCCAGACAGTACCAATCTCAACAGATAAAAAAAAACAAACATAGCGAAATTATTGTTGTGTTATATTTGCTTGTCGCAACTTATTCTTTGTAATTGCTAGTTAGTATAACTAATAGAAGATCAATGAACACAGTATTTAATAAATGAAAAAACATATTCAGTAGAATCTGTTTGGCGAGCACTACTTCTCCGCTTCTCTCGAACTCTCTTTGATGTGTGGATGGTTCTCTCTTGAGAATACACGTTCTCGAGAGAGGAATGAATGAACAAATCTTTTAGTGAATATATGCCACTGTATCGAAAGCTCTCCACACAAAAGGAATATAGTGGTATCGGCTCGCATAACCTTGTCTCAGCTGATGTTGCAACACTGACTGATCATGCATCCTTTCTAATATCATCACACAATTTTAATAAAATCATAACAAAATCTATCATAAAATCATCTTGACAATCTCGAAGAGTTCTTCCAAGCTGTTTTTTTAGCATTGGCAGTAACTAGCATCATATTCATCGTAACCAATTGTATCCCACAAGCTATCAAGATCATAGACATTCAGGATTCTTGAATAAAATTAGTAGTTAACTAGGGTAAATTATAGATTAAAGTTTCCAAGATAAGAACAACACTCGTAATATCAAACCAAGCCAACCAATAAAAACAATCATCCGTATCAAGATTGCCGCATAACACATAGAATAACTAATCGACTAATCAGATATAAGTTTTGAGGTAATATTTTAATGAGATGGGAAATTAATTTCTTGCAATCTTGCAGAGTTTCGTTTTCTACTGTTGACAGTAAAGTTGGGGTTTTTTAACTGTTTACGGTAAAAAAAATTTTTTTTTTATAAAATACGGTGAAATGGGTACGTTTAGCAAAGTAATGTATCACGCCCTCCGTGAGGGCGTGATTGAATTTTTTTAAAAAAAACAAGCAAGTCACGCCGTCCCAATCGGCGTGACTTGCACATATTTTTTTTTAAAGAAAAGGTAGTCACGCCCATCACATGGGCGTGACTACCTTTTCTTAAAAAAAAAAAATGTGCAAGTCACGCCGATTGGGACGGCGTGACTTGCTTGTTTTTTTTAAAAAAATTCAATCACGCCCTCACGGAGGGCGTGATACATTACTTTGCTAAACGTACCCATTTCACCGTATTTTATAAAAAAAAAATTTTTTTTACCGTAAACAGTTAAAAAACCCATATGGTTGTCTAGCTGAGCTGGACTTGGATCTCGAAATAGAATCTGACCATTTATGGCGATGATTTAAAAATTATGACAGAAAATTGGGAGCAAGATTTCAGATTGATATCCAGTTATGACAAACACTTTCTCCGACTCAATAAAATAAAATAAAATAATATCCGGTTACAATCTTTTATATTTTAACTTTTTTTTTAAGTTAACCCATTAATGGGCTAACCCTATATAGGTTAGAGGCCGTTTGGCCCATACATATTGATAAATCGAGGGATATACATAAGTAGGCAGGGATCCGAGGGAGATGATCCATATAACAGATTATTTCAGATCCACAAGTGTTTGTGTACTAATCCTTGCAGCAGCGGCTCCTCAAACCCAAGACAAAAAAAAATTATAATTTGAAGTCACGCCCATGTGATGGGCGTGACTACCTTTTCTTAAAAAAAAAATGTGCAAGTCACGCCGGTTGGGACGGCGTGACTTGCTTGTTTTTTTTAAAAAAAAATTACAATCACGCCCTCACGGAGGGCGTGATACATTACTTTGCTAAACGTACCCATTTTACCGTATTTTATAAAAAAAAAATAATGTTTTACCGTAAACAGTTAAAAAACCCGTAAAGTTGATTTATTGGTACTTTATATGGGAGACAACTGGATAGCACGTACACAAAGTAGCCATTTGTGGTGGAATAGAACCAGACAAATATTAAAGACAATCTGTTGCATTTCTATCCTTCGATGCTTCTACCTTTTTCTGTTAACATAGAATATATTGCAATTTAATTTTCATGTAGCCGTCTTTTAAAGTAATTAAAGCATAAACTACTGCAAGACTTTTATGGTTAACTTTTAACTTTTTTTTTTTTTGGAAAAAGATTCATAATAAAAAATATATCAAAATATACATTGAGAATAAGTCAAACATAATAACCTCAACAAATATAAAATCTGAAAATTTCGAATGCGTCAAACACCGGATGAAATTCATTTTCATTCCTACCATTTCGAAACAATGTTAATTTCATCATTCATCAATTTTTTGGTAGCCATTTAGTTTCCTAATATATATATATATATATATATATTAGTATTTTATATAGCTAACAATATATTAGTGAATATATATACGAGGTGGGTCAGGGTGGTCTAGGCAATCATAGACCCACTTCGTACTTGTCTCAAGACTCGTTGACCAGATCCGAACTCGTCCCACACCCAGTCGGACTAGGTTTGAATCAGTTCCAATGGAATGGATTTTATGCGGGTTCGGGTTTTATAGTTGTTATACTATTAAATATACTTTTGAGGCAAATCATTGACCCGCCTCGTATCCGGCTCAAGACTCGTTGATCAGATCCGAACCACCCACACCCAACCAGATTAGGTTTGAATCAGTTAAACGGGGTGGTCTTTACGTGGGTTCGGGTTTTATACTTGTTATACTATTAAATATACTTTTGGTGTATTCGCAATGATTTTACGTTTACAAAATTAAATATAAAGATGCAACAGTAAATGAAAAATCCAACACATGTTATTCATATATAATAATGCAGTCCGAATCAAATTAAATGTCAACTAAATATATAATTTTCTGTTCCTTTCACCATTAATATAATATATCAAATCAATGAGAACCATCTAGGTTAGTTCTGGGAAATGAAAATATAATTGTTACGGAAGTTGACCCGTGCATGGCACTGTGGGCCTTGTCATCTAATTGCATGCATTCAATTAATTATAGCTTAATCCACTATTAAAAATTTACATTGAAATTGATGATGTCGCTGAATAAACCACAATTGCTTTGATCATTACAGCTCCTGCAATAACCCGATCCCAACAGCCGCGACTGTGAGAACTCCTAGCACTCCACGCTACACACCAGCCCACAAGTTGTTTGAGCTGCATCACTAAGAGCATGTTTAACGTCTCTTTTCCAAAGACTACACACACTAAGTTTAACGTCTTCGTGCCAAGACAGATTACAATGATTTTGTTTACACATTCACTCTAATATGTTTCGATCATGCTCTCGAATATGTGAGTGTATGTGTGTGAGGACTAATCTATATTCAGCTCAGCTCTCATATTTATTGCCTCACACGCTAGGAAGTGCTTCTTCAAAGCTGGTAAGCTCAACAGTCGACATTGACGATGATGCTCCTCTGATCTGATCGTCGACTACTTCACTCTCTCAGTTTTCTTCCCTCTCGTCTTCGTACTGTTTCTCTCGTGTATATGTCTCGCTGTGTGCTCTTTCTTTTTCACGCTTGTTTTCTCAGTTGAATCTTCAGTGTATATGTAGCCTTTGATGAATTATTACCATTGGAGAGATCCCATAATTTGTGCCTGTCAAATCTGATCTGATCTTCAGCCATGACATAAGGCTCTTTCCTCTTTTGGTTTCCAACGGCTCTTCCAATTTGAGCGAGGTTCAAAGGCTCTTTCAGCTCGGACAAAGTACAGCTTTGTCCTCGCTTGTTCTATTCATTGCTTGGCTTCGCTTGACCTCGTTTGACCAGCTCTGGCTTGATCTTCTATGATGTTTCTCTGAGCTGGTCCTCTGAGCTGATCTTCAACTGAGACTTGCTCTACTATGTTTCGTTCTTCTTCATATAGCTCCGAGCTATTTCGTCCTTCTCTGTACAGCTCTGAGCTTTTTCTTTATTCTTCGTTCAGCTCTGAGTTGTTTCGTTCTTCCCTGTACAACTCTGAGCTTCTTGAGTTGTTATGCTACGATCTGTTCTATTTTGCTTCTCTGAGCTGATCTTGACGATGTCTTAGTTCATTCAGCTCTCAGCATAACTCTTCTAAGTTGCTCTCCCTCAACTGGTTTCTTCTGTGCTGATCTTTGCTCTAAGCTGGATCAGCTTGGATGTCGTCTGTTGGATGAGTTCGAGCGTCCTTCGACACTTCTCAGCTCGGGTCTAATCTGATCTGTATCAGCTTAGCCTGCACACTCAATTAAATCGTCAGAAACATAATAACAAGTGAAATTGTGTAATTTTATAATTTTCAAAAATATTATAGTGGTATCATCTTGCCCATGGTTTTTACCCTAATAATTTTTAGGGATTTTCCACGTAAAAATTTCGGTATCCATTTTTATTCTCCAATTTAATATTTCTATCTCGAGATGCCCCACTTGAGACCAACATGTTTGAATTATAATGTGTGACAGAGTTCATAAATTGTGGGAATGAAAAGATGATTGAAATGGGATTTATATGTATCCGTTTTTTTTATTTTTTATTTATCTATTATACTTAGACAAATGATAATTTTATGCATCCATGTTTTATCAAGTATATATAAACGGTACATGTACTTAATTAGTTTAATGAACGGTCAATTCACTATGGTTGTGGTTGTACTAAAATGACTACGAGAGTGGCTATGCCATAATGACTATGAAATGGTGCATACATTTTAATATGAAAAAGCTATCAATGTTATGTTATTAACCAATACTGACTATTATAAATGATTAATAATAAATCGACTATGGTGGTGGTTGCACTAAAATGACTATATAATGATGCATGTGGATAATACCTGAAAGATGGAAAAGCTACAAATGCTATATTATTAACCAATACTGAATATGATAAATGATATGTGATCACATGGGATATGCATATGAATGAGATAAAACTGAATATTGTATAAATCTATATATTTATTGTGTTAAATCAACTCGAAGTTGTATTAGAACTTCAAACATATTTTTTAAATTCATATTTTTTATGTACTAAACCGACTTGCTGAATTTTACTTACACAATCCATGTGTTTTAGGACGACGTACAGTGGAGGATTAAAGTGCTGATATGTTGGAGATAATGCCCTTAAAGTATTGTAATTGTACTATGTTTTTATTAATAAAAGCGATGTTTATTATCGAAATTATTTGCTTGAAATTTATGGCCTTGAACATCAAAGCAAAATCCCTAGTTCATTGGATGTAACCATAATTTAGTATATATAAGAGTTATATATACAAGAGAATTAAATTATGGATAATAACTTAGATTAAGTCCGTGATAAAATTAATTAAAGTATGAGATCTTTAATTAAAGTATCACTAATTTGGACCATGAAACATTATGAATGTGACTGTCTTATTCGGATCGTCGATATGTAGATATCTAAATAGGGACATCCATATATAATAAGATTATTAGGACTTTGACCGATTTAATTAGTCATTTCATAATAAATTTCGATACTTTTATGAAAGTCAAATTAATCATAAAAATGATCATATATGGAAAATCTTAATCCTGAAGTGATTATAGACTCCTGTTCATTTCAATGTAATTCTTAATTTACTTGTTTAAGTTTGCAATCACGCATTCTCAATACTTGTATTTTAGATTTGCATTTGAAATGAATGGCTATGAATATAAATTCATAGACATGGAATCCGTTCCTTCTTTCAAGAAGTACAAAGACGATTCTCTCATTTATTAATTTTAGAACTGAGTGTGGGCCAACTAATTTATAATTGCATTATAAATTGAACCACTCAATAGTGAATTAATGGTAATTGAGGATTAAGAATTCATTGAAGAGGTAAATAGAAAATTCCTAGCTTCAATTATGAATAGCTAATCCATATGTGATGATTAAATAAATGGACCGCTCTTTTTTTGAGTAAGCAATTCCATAACAAAGAAGAGTGCAATTCCATGTTGTTAGTGGAGTAATAATGGAATTAATAAGTTGAATAAATTAATTAAAGAGTTTAGTTATTTATTCAATTTATTGGAGCTTCTCGTTGTGGGTCCATGGTCCCCAGTACGCCTTCCTAGTTAATGACAGGTTAGAAATACAATTTGGAAATAATATGTGGAGTTGGAAAATAGTTTCCATTTCTTAAAGGGTTTAATGTTAAATATATTGAGATATGAGAAATTGATAATCATTTAAATTATGATTATGTGATAATTATATCTTTGAATGGGATTTTGAAGGTTTCATTCTTCTACTATAATATGAGTACGTTCTTCAATACATATTCATTCAATCAAATTGTGTGTGACACAATAATATCTCTAACTCTCTCTACGTTTTCATGTGTTGAAAATAACGTAGAAAAATTTAGATTTCTAAACTTGTGTTTGGAGTGCCCACACACTGCTGTCGATTGGACGGATCGTGCTGCAAAGCTGTGCCTTCTACAACTTGAGGATACAGATTAAAAAATCAGTCAGAGTTTAGTCTTTCTTAATTTACATTCATGTTCATGTGTTTGATTTATACTTTTTTGGAATTGCATAAATCGCTTCTGCTGTGATATGATTTGATCATTTTTTATATTTCGTATCTGGAATCGATCTTGAGGTTATGGAGGGCCAGGTTTTTTCATTTCAAAGATGAGATATATGAAAGAGAATTTTGTCCCATTAGTTTTTCCCCATTCTCTTCGGCTCACTTTTTACTAAAAAAAGGGGTTTTTTTTCCCTTTTCTCTCTCCTTAATTTCCTTGTGGCTTGTTCTAGACCATTAAAAGCTTTTGTCAATTTTTAAATTCGAAGCTTTTGAATGTTTCTTCATTGGAAATTGTTTCCGAGTCGTAACTTGATCACGATTCATCGAAGAAGGAGCATCGGCGTGACATAGTGGTACGACTATCATGTCTCTCGAACAAATCGAACTGCCATGTTCGCTCACGGGTTGATCGAACAAAGATACTCACCTGTTGAGTCATATACGATGCATCGTGGGTATATGGTTGTCGTTCCTTGTAGGTTCGAAATAGTTTCGAATCTTGCACCACATCCACTCCCATGGCAGCTTTTTTCGCTGCATGTACAAAGAAGAAGCGTTCTTTTTCGTGGAGAATAGTTTTTTTAGTGGCCTTGCCTTAATTTTGGCTTAATAATTTTTTTTCCCGGTGAACCATGTTATTTATGAAATATGTGTATTCTCCATCTAGTCTCCCTTGTTTTAACCTAATTATTTAGCATCAATTTTAAATTAGATTTAAATGTTATGATGTTGATTATGTAATATTGTCAGCATGTTAGACTATGTGATTAAGATGCTTTAGTTAAAGTTTGAGAAACTTTATTCTAAAATAATGAGTGGGAGAAGGGTATAAGACAATAAATCCTACAGCTTCCACCATTAACCAAAGCATCGTGAGATTTAAATGGCGCCTAGTGACGCGTAGGACGTCCTCCCTAAGGAAGGTTTTCATTTAAATCAAAATTCACGGCTTCGTTTCCGAAAGGATAAGATTTTTAATTTGATCCATAATTACCTACAGGCGACAATTATGAATTAAATTAAAATTTTGAAATGGTGGGTCACACTCATACTGATGCACTTAAATAGTTTAAATGCATCTAGGCTAAATTAAATGGTAATTAATAAATAAAATTGAAAATATGAGATATCTTAGTGTTTTATTATTAATAGAGATTGTCTCAATTTAATCATCATTTAATTTGTACAACCCAAAGGTGGATTATTAAATGTGAGGTTAAATTTCAATCGAATTGGTAGGGTAAATAATAATTTTGTTATACATTGTTTTTGTGATTCCTAAATGAGTTATTTTTTTATGATATTTGTTCAATTTTGAATGTCGCTTTATACTTTAATTTCAGCATGATGTCTTCTGGACCTATTCTTGCTTTACTTAATGAAAAGTTGACTGGTGAAAACTTTACTAAGTGGAAGAGTAACATTAACGTTGCACTCGTCTGTGAGAATCTGAAATTTGTCTTGACTGAGGAATGTCCTCCCGAGCCCCCTATGAATGTTGCTCGTACTGTACAAGAAATATATGAAGGATGGGTCAAAGCTAACAACAAAGCTAAGGGCTATATGTTAGCTGGAATGAACGACGTGCTTACGGTTGAAGCATGAGAATGTGGAGAATGAAGAGTAACATTAACGTTGCACTCGTCTGTGAGAATCTGAAATTTGCTTGACTGAGGAATGTCCTCCCGAGCCCCCTATGAATGTTGCTCGTACTGTACAAGAAATATATGAAGGATGGGTCAAAGCTAACAACAAAGCCTAAGGGCTATATGTTAGCTGGAATGAACGACGTGCTTAGGTTGAAGCATGAGAATGTGGAGAATGCTTATGAGATAATGGATTCTCTGCAAGCTATGTTCGGTCAGCAGTCCAATCAATCTAAGCATGAGGCCATTAAGAATGCCATGAATGCTAAGGTGAAGAAAGTACAGTCGGTAGGAGCACATGTTTTGAACATGGTCAATTACTTCACTGAGGCTGAGACCCATGGTGCGACCATAGATGAGAGTTGGCAATGGAACAATTATTTCGGCAAGAGCAGTGGAGCAATTAAACTAATTTTTGGTCACAAACATTTGGTTTTGAACAATGTTTATTTTATTCCTAGTTTCTGTAGAAATTTGATTTCTATTTCAATGTTGCATAAACAATTTTACTCAATTTCCTTTGATAATAATGAGATTACTTTTTTAAGAAATGAGCGTATTATTTATACTGCATTGATGGAAAATGGATTGTATGTGTTAAGATCAAATGAACTACCACTGCTTAATACTGAAATATTCAAAGTAGAACATCCCAAATCTAAAAGGGAAAATATTTCGCATGAAGACAAAACATATCTTTGGCACCTAAGGTTAGGACATATTTCCTTAGATAGATTAAACAGACTTGTAAAGGATGGTCCTTTAAGGGGGTTAAATGTTGACTCTCTTCCAGTCTGTGAATCTTGTCTAGAAGGAAAAATGACTAAGAGACCTTTCTCTGCAAAGGGTAATAAGGCTAAAGAACCACTAGAGCTTGTACATTCTGATGTATGTGGTCCCATGACTACACAAGCTAGAGGTGTTTATGATACTTCGTTACATTTACTGATGATTACTCAATGTATGGTTATGTTTATCTTATGCATAGAAATCAAAAACTTTTGGAAAGTTTAAGGAATTTCATGCAGAAGCCGAAAGGAAGCTAGGAAAAACTTTGAAATGTATTCGATCTGATTGAGGCGGTGAGTACATCGATACTGATTTCAAAGATTATTTGCTAGATCATGGTATTTTGTACCAACTCGTTGCACCTTGTACCCCTCAGCAAAATGATGTTGCTGAAAGGAGAAATCGTACTTTGCTTGATATGGTAAGGTCAATGATGATCTACTCATCGCTGCCCCTCTCATTTTGGGGTTATGCAATAGAGACGGCCGCCTACGTTTTGAATGTAGTACCGTCTAAGTCAATCCAAAAGACACCTTTAGAGTTGTGGAGTGGGAGAAAACCTAGTTTATCTCATTTTCGCATATGGGGGTGCCCAAAACATGTTCTAGAAGGAAAGACTAGAAAATTGCATCCACGTCAAAAGTGTGCTTGTTTGTGGGATACGCCAAGGGGACGAGAGGAGGTTGGTTTTATGATCATCAAGACAAGAAGGTAACTGTTTCAACAAATGCCATATTTCTTGAAGGTAATTATGTTGGGATCCGGATCACGCCCCCCGGCGAGGCAGCGGAAGAACAAAATAAACATGTGCCGGGAGACGATCAATACGATAATACAAAACAATTCTATGATATTCATAGGGTGTTTTAAGGAATACCTTGCTGGCAACTCGTGCCTGGCTCCAACCGGAATTACAAGAACGCCGGCTCTTCACGGTAGGTGGCGGTAGACCCGTCAATCAGGTCCACGACCGGAACCGATCTCCCTCCAATCAGCCTGCACTAGAAGACTGAAAGGATTTTTATCGTCCGGATTCTCCTCTCGAAAAACTAGGCCGGAAACAATTTTCCGGCGGCGGCGGCGAGGCTTATGAGAGGAGGGGGCGGCGCTCTTAAGCTAGGTTTAGGGTCGGAATTACAAGAACGCCGGCTCTTCACGGTAGGTGGCGGTAGACCCGTCAATCAGGTCCACGACCGGAACCGATCTCCCTCCAATCAGCCTGCACTAGAAGACTGAAAGGATTTTTATCGTCAATGGATTCTCCTCGAAAAACTAGGCCGGAAACAATTTTCCGGCGGCGGCGGCGAGGCTTATGAGAGGAGGGGGCGGCGCTCTTAAGCTAGGTTTAGGGTTTCAATTGAGTTGTTGTTTAGTTATAAAGTCTAGCCTTAATTAAATAGAATTAAGAATGGACTTGGACCGGCCCAACGGGCCCGGGTCCAACGGATGAACATTCAGTTCATCCCCATCACCGAGACTTCATTATAACTCCGATCACCGATCAGATCAGACCGATCGATTTAGTTTCCAAAACTGAATACTATGATCTGAAAAACCATTTTTCAGAACCCCAGTGCAAAATGACCGTTTTGCCCCTCAACATCGG
>KQ998209.1:450443-482179 GCA_001598015.1 Dorcoceras hygrometricum
GCTACCTATTGCCGAGGCATATGGTACACGTGCCATACTCTCTATCTCCTCATCAGTCTTTGGACACATAGACTTAGATAGAGTGACCCCGTGGCACATAGGTAGGTGTCCTCTCTTGGACTCTTCCATAGAGAACCTCTTAAGCATGGTATCGATGTAGGTAGCTTGGGTGAGTCCGAGCATCCGTTTAGATCTATCCCGGTAGATCTGTATTCCAAGAATATAGGATGCTTCACCCATGTCCTTCATCGAAAATCTACTAGACAACCATACTTTAGTTGACTGCAGCATTCCTACATCATTCCCAATGAGTAGAATGTCATCAACATAAAGTACGAGGAACGTCACAGCACTTTTAACTACCTTTTTATAGACACATGGCTCCTCAGGATTCTTGATAAAACCAAATTCCTTAATTGTTTCATCGAATCTTAGGTTCCAACTTCGTGATGCTTGTTTGAGACCGTAGATCGATCTCTGAAGCTTTCATACCTTATGCTCGCTTCCGACAGACGTGAAACCCTCAGGCTGCGTCATATAGATCTCTTCCTTAATATTTCCATTAAGGAACGCTGTTTTCACATCCATTTGCCATATCTCATAGTCGTACCATGCGGCTATGGCTAACAAGATTCTAATTGACTTGAACATTGCGAATGGCGAGAAGGTTTCATCATAGTCAACACCTTGCCTTTGAGTGTAACCTTTCGCGACCAGTCGTGCCTTGTAGGTCATTACCTTACCATCAGGTCCAAGTTTCCTCTTGTACACCCATTTGCACCCAATAGGAACAATTCTTTCGGGAGGGTTAACAAGGGTCAAACTTGGTTAGCATGCATTGAGTCAAACTCAGACTGCATTGCTTCAAGCCATAAGTTAGAATCAGCATCGGAAATTACCTCCTTGAAAGTTCTTGGATCAGATCCAACAACTTGATCACTTTGATCATCTTCAAGGAGAAAACCATATCTCTCAGGAGCTCTAGGGATCCTTTCGGATCTCCTAGGTGCGACCATTTCTGGTACTGGCTCTATAGGTGTAGGAGACTCACCTGGTACTTCGATTGGATCTCGAACCTCTTCTAGTTCTACTATTTTTCCTTTTCTATCAAGTAGAAATTCCCTTTCCATAAAGGTGGCATTCCTAGAAACAAACACTTTTGTTTCGCTGGGATAGTAGAAGTAGTATCCAATGGAATTCTTTGGATACCCAATGAAGTAGCATAAGATGGATCTCGTATCCAGCTTATCTCCCACTGTCTGCTTCACGTAAGCAGGACATCCCCAAATCCTCATAAATGAGTACTTGGGTGGTTTGCCCATCCATATCTCATACGGAGTCTTGTCCACTGCCTTGGTGTGGACATTGTTCAACAACATTACCGCCGTTTCGAGCGCATAGCCCCAAAACGAGGTAGGAAGCTCAGTGAAGCTCATAATAGATCGAACCATGTCAAACAAGGTCCGATTACGACGCTCCGCTACACCATTGAGCTGTGGTGTGGCAGGAGGGGTCCACTGTGAGAGAATCTCATTCTCTTTCAGATAGTCTTGAAACTCAGCACTTAAGTATTCACCACCTCGATCAGATCGAAGTGCTTTAATACTCTTGCCTAATTGATTTTCTACTTCAGCCTTGAATTCTTTGAACCTTTCAAATGATTCAGACTTGTACTTCGTCAAGTACAAGTACCCATACCTAGAGTAATCGTCGGTAAAGGTGATGAAGTATGTGTGACCGTATTTAGTACCAATACTAAACGGACCACACACATCAGTATGGATCAAATCCAATAGGCCTTGAGCACGCTCACCCTTGCCCTTGAAGGGTTGCTTAGTCATCTTTCCCTTAAGACAAGATTCACAAGTCGGTAGGGAGTTAATGTCTGACAGATCAAACATGTCACTCCTAACTAACTTGTTCATCCTACTTAGAGAAATATGACCTAGCTTAGCGTGCCAAAGTTGTGCTGGGTTCAAGTTATCGTGTTTCCTTTTAATCGTTGTTGTATGTGCTTCGACATCGCGAGTTGGAACGTCTTTTAATTTTAAGGTGTATAAATCGTTTTCGCGTTCCCCAATTCCAATTAAACATTCATTATTGTAAATATTGCAAATAGAATTAGCAAACATACAAGAATATCCATCTCTATCAAGCATAGGAATAGAAATAATGTTTTTAATCAATTCAGGAACAAATAAAACGTCTCGTAACAACAACTTAAAATCTGAAGACGAAAATAAATAAACATCTCCTATAGCTACTGCAGCAACTCTTGCTCCATTGCCAAGCCTCAAGTGGGTCTCACCCTCTCTCAGTCGTCGGCTTCTTGTCATCATCTGCAAATCATTGCAAATATGAGATCCACATCCGGTATCAAGTACCCAAGAAGTCGAATTAAGAGACATATTTATTTCAATATAGAACATACCTTTTGTAGTTCGCAACTGCTCGAGGTACTCCTTGCAGTTCCTCCTCCAATGCCCAGCCTTGTGGCAATGGTGGCAAACATCCTCGCTCTTGTTTGGTTTAGAAGCCTTTGCCTTTGGCTTCTTGGCGGACTTCTCCTCCTTCGCAGGAGCAGAACGCTTCTTGCTCTTGCATCTGGGTCCCTTCTTCGCAGAGGAAGAAGAACCCAGAAGGAGGACAGGTTTGTCCTTCTTTATGGTCCCTTCAAACACTACGAGCATGTTAACCACCTCTTCAAGGGTGGCTTCCAACTTGTTCATGTTGAAGTTAACCACAAAGGGGTCAAATGCAGCGGGCAGCGAGAGGAGAAGTACATCCACAGACAGCTCGTGTGGAAGTGCGATATCAAGGCCCGACAGCTTTTCAACGAGCCCAATCATACGAACCCCATGCTCGCGGACCGAAGTCCCATCGCGCATGCGGCTCGTCATCAGCTCCTTGACAGCCGTGAACCTCTCATGTCGAGAGTTCTCCCCGTACAGCTCTTTGAGATGATGAAGTATGTCAGCAGCATACTTCATCTACTCAAAACGCCGTTACATTTCATTGGACATCGATGCCATCACATAGCATCGAGCTTTAACCTCGTCGTCCCACCATTGTTTAAGCGTTACCAGCTCATCAGGGCTGATATCGGCAGGGGCAAACTTCGGAGGACTCTTCTCTATCGCATAGAGAAGTTTCTTCGAAGCCAATACAAGATTGAGGTTCCGGAGCCAGTCTTGGTAGTTCAGACCGGTGAACCTGTTGCTATCCAGTATAGCAGCGAGCGGGTTTTTCATCGAAACCATTTTATAAGCAGTAATACTGAAAGGAAAACGGACATACATCACTAACTATATAAGATATAAGCTAAGACATCAAACATGGTCGTTAAGTTTTATGAATTACCCTTCCACTATTTTAACGATTTCACCATCCTCTAATGAAATCGAGAAAACAGGTTTCTTTAGTGGGTACACGAAACCCAATCAAGCGATCATGGACCCGAATAATATCAGTCATCCATGACCCCCAAAAGGTAGTTTCCGATTGCAGCCGGTGCAACCTCTATGTATTCACCTCACGTCCAGTAAGGACCCAATAATATGACGCCGTTTACTATCACGTGTCAAGATTGATCCATCAATATTGAGTCGTGAAGGACGGTCCCTTAACGTCCCCAATAATATGAGCCAACGTTAAAGGGAGTTCCCACCGACTCACAATGGTTGTCAATGGCGTGGACAGCTTTCCGGCATACATGACCCCCTCAATAATATGAGTCAGGCCATGTATACGGGTAGCATCGACGTACACCCATTGTTTATGGAAGGTAGGGTTAATTTAAACAATTTTAAATACCCTTCAGTTTATCGAATAAACATTTATCTTGATATAAGTTTTAAATCACATTTAAAACGAGGGATTTTAATTTTGAAAAACTTTGGTCTCATGCATTTATTTTAAATCCAATTTAAAACATGCAACATGCGGATTCAACTAATCTATATATCAACATATATAAATAAATATTGGGATGATCGATCACGAGATCTATGCGGTCCGTGGTTGCCAGTCACGGACCTGGGTCCAATCCTAGGGGTAATGCAATATGCAATGCAATCCTATTACAAAGCTTTTCGGTTTTACAGATCTTCGGTCTTCAATATCTTGATCGTCATTGTCCACCGTCTTCGGATGTCCTCCCACTAAATCTAGTAATTTACATTTAAATTAACCATGACATACAAGGGGTACATTTATCAAGGGGTGGGAACGGGCCACAACAGGCCCACTTTAAATAATAATCAAGATACATTTACAAACCGAAATCATACAAAACCTATCGCATACACCTAACAAATTGGGCACGGCTCTCGATCACCCCAATCATGCAGATAATCTAATTAACATGCATAATTAAAATAATCTAATTATTTATCGCAAAATCATATTTTAATCATAAAATCGCATTTTATAATAAAATCGTATTTTGTCGATAAAATCGAATTTTAATCAACAAAATCATATTTCATTAAAAAATCATATCTTATAATTAAAATCACATTTTACTAATTTTAATTGTATCAAATTGGGCTTAAAACAATTCTAGGCCCAAAAATCTTAAAATTTCAAAATCGACCAAAACGGGCCCGATATCGCATACCGGCCCGAAAACTTCACGGGCTGCCCGGGACATGCCCAAACAAACCCTAGAAGAAATCAGCCGTCATGACATCGCCGGAGCTTCACCGGAGCGGCCGGCCGGCGGCGCCGCCACCACGAATTTTGCGCGCGACAAGCACGGCGCAATCGCGCATCGTGCGGCCAGCGCGCACCAAGCGTCGACCAGCAGCGGCGCACAGCGATCGGCCAGCAAGCTTCCAGCGGCGCCATCCAATGAGCAACGGCAAGCCACCATGCGCAGCAGTTTGCGCACATCAGCGGCGCCATCGCATGGCGCACTCGCGCGGCCAGCTTCCATCTACTCCCTCGCGCGACCAGCAGCCGGTAACTCGCGCAACGTCTTGCGCCACACCAGCAGCCTTCACGCGTGAGACAGCAGCATCAACCCTCGGCAGTTTGCACAGCCAGTGTGCATAAAGACAGCCATCTGCCGCGCAACAAGTGCGGTCATCGCCATGGGCGGCGGCGCCGTTGCCGGAGCGAAAAATTCGTTGTTTCGATTCTGAAAAATTAAGATTAGATACAATTATGGCAATTGGTATTGATCAAATCCGAAAACCATGGCTCTGATACCACTGTTGGGATCCGGATCACGACCCCCGGTCGAGGCAGCGGAAGAACAAAATAAACATGTGACCGGGAGACGATCAATACGATAATACAAAACAATTCTATGACATTCATAGGGTGTTTTAAGGAATACCTTGCTGGCAACTCGTGCCTGGCTCCAACCGGAATTACAAGAACGCCGGCTCTTCACGGTAGGTGGCGGTAGATCCGTCAATCAGGTCCACGACCGCAAACGATCTCCCTCCGATCAACCTGCACTAGAAGACTGATGGATTTTATCCCGATCTCCCTCCAATCAGCCTACACTAGAAGACTGAAAGGATTTTTATCGCCAACGGATTCTCCTCAAAACCCTAGGCAGCAAACAATTTTTCGGCGGCGGGCGGCGCGCGGCGACGGCGGCGAGGCTTATGAGAGGAGGGGGTGGCGCTCTTAAGCTAGGTTTAGGGTTTCAATTGAGTTTTTGTTTAGTTATGAAGTCTAGCCTTAATTATATATAATTAAGAATGGACTTGGACCGGCCCAACGGGCCCGGGTCCAACGGATGAACATTCAGTTCATCCCCATCATCGAGACTTCATTATAACTCCAATCGTCGATCAGATCGGACAGATCAACTCAGTTTCCAAAACTGAATACTATGATCTGAAAAACCATTTTTCAGAACCCCAGTGCAAAATGACCGTTTTGCCCCTCAACATCGGGAAATCACGATTTGACCTCTGTTGACTTTTTAGGAAGTCGCACTCCCAAAATCCTCTTCGTATGCTCAACGCATTGAGCTGAGTATCCGTGCGGGAATCTCGAATCCAGTACTTGTGTGACCCTCAATGATTCAGGGATACAGCTAGCCGTGGGCCCACAACCATTGTGGCTTCGGGATCACAATTCCGGACTTGCCCATCGGATAATGGTAAGAGCGTCTAGCAACATCGCCCCATGATCCCCTAGGTATCACTGATAGTGCCTGCAAGAACCAGTTGGTCGTGGTTAGCGTACAGTACGGTCCTTTCAATCCATATATCCCGATCAGATCAACGACCATTGGTAAATCGAGAGTCGCTATAGATCCGATAGCTATGCATACATCTTGGAGATCGAATAGTGACATCGCGAGTGTAACTAGGTAAACACATTTACCTAAAACACTTCTAGTACTCTGGCCAGAGATTTATACACTATTATCCCCTCAGATAGCATAGGATATCCACGCATGTCTGCGAGCGGTGAATCCTCGACAACGATGCATCAACTCCTACATGCATCGGGGTGAGGGTAGTTCGATAGATCACCAGGTCACTATCTATCTGCATGCTCAGAACATCACAATGTTCCCTACCAATGAAACATGGTACTTCGCATCGCAGATACTAGTCTCGAGCTCGGGCGGCCTTATCCTCATTTTGACGGCCCAATCGACTAGGAACATGTTCAGAATACACAGTGACTATTAGATGTGTTTCATGATAGCCGTCATACCCACTATCACATCTAACATACACTTTAGTGCATTCTAGGTCTTTACTCAACGCAATTGTAAATCATCATACACACAATGAAAGTAAAGAACGCCATATAATAAATGCGAATATCATATATAAAGATTGTCATATACAAGAGTCTATAAACCCACACGCCACAAGTTGGCTAGTTGGGCATCTACTCTAACAAATTACATGACCGATTTTAAACCTCGAAGTAAGATAATACTCGAGGAGTTACTCAATGATGAGATCATTCCACATTCAACTAAAGTTCTTAAAGCAGCCATTCATGATACCACTGAATCAAATCAAGATGTCATGACACCTCGACGAAGTGGGAGAGTGGTAAGACCACCTCTCCGCTATCGTCAAGATGAAGAGGAAAATGTTGCTATCACTGATGGGGTGGATGATGATCCGTTGTCATTTAAACATGCAATGGAAGATCCTGATAAAGATAAGTGGCTTGAAGCTATGAACCAAGAAATAGGTTCGATGGACTTCAATTCTATTTGGGTTCTTGCAGATCCGTTACAAGAGGTTAGACCTATTGGGTGTAAATGGATTTATAACAAAAAGAGAGGTATATATGGGAAAGTGGAGACTTTCAAAGCAAGACTAGTTGCAAAGGGTTATACCCAAAAAGAGGGGGTCGACTATGAGAAGACTTTCTCACCTGTAGTGTTAGGATCGAAGAACTGGGGTGTCGAGAGCTCTCACATAGCTCCAGCACCGAATCCTGAAACAAAATCTCATATTAAGTGCATTTAAAAATTATTTGGAAAAGCAACACGCAATAAGGAAACCAGATTGCGGTTGAGCTGGTCCAGATTGCGTGCGATCTGGTCATTTAAAACTTGAGCTACAATAGAAGTGTTCATGAAAGGTTTGTGTACAGAGAAGTACATCAGATTAGGTATAAAAGCCAAGCGAAAAACATCTGAAATACTCTCTGAAAATCGAAAGCTAATTAAACAGTTTTAAAGATATGTATGTGATGTAATGCAGAAAGCTTTAAATAAATGTACGCTGCAATTTTTTTATGGAAGTTTGGAGCTAAATCTCCTACGTCTCCCCTTCTTCCACACAGGAAGAATCCACTCGAAGATTTGATCTTACACCTCGTGTACAGACCCGATCAAACAGCCATCAAGCTGCGAGAATTCCTAGCCACAAATGCACACCAGCTCGTAGGCTGTGTGTCTAACTAACACTTCTTTTACATCTCAGTGAGAAATACTACAATGAATGTTTGTGTTTGTGATTCACTCATTAAACTATACAGCTCATCTCTCGAAACTGTAAGTGAATCTGTGTGTGAGAAGTTTATAGTGTAAGCTCTCTCTCTTGGCCGTTTTCTCACATACTCGGAATTGCTTCTGCTTAAGCTGATAACTCATTGTCTTCCCTCAACTGTGCAGTTGAATATGAATGACTCATTGAATCTCTCGGCTTGTGCACCAGCTCACACCTGGGCACAAGACCAGCTTGTGCACCAGCTGCCACCTGAGTATGCAAGCTCTCGACTATGCACAGCTTTTGTTTTCTATTTTGTGCCTCTCTGCACTTTTATTCTATTTTGCTCATATGTCCATTATGCTATGTATATTTTGTGCAGTACACTCTCCGCTGCTTGTTGTCTGCTTGATGTATATAAATCCTTTTGTGCAATTCTATCCGTTGGACACAAATTTGTAGTCGTTATAAAGTTCTGACAATGTTGTACCTTGTGTCCTTTATCATTTAATGCAATTGCAGGCTTTGTTGACTTTGAGCTCTCGTCATTAAATGCTCTGCATCTATTGCTGACTTTGAGCATGTGAATTTTGTTCCTGATATTTGATAACCTGATATTTGACAATACAGCAATCAGTTTGAACAGTCTTCTCAATACTTTTGTTCAAACTGCTTTGCTCCAAACTGGTCTGGTCTGAGCTGGTTTATTCTCTGAGCTTCTTGCATTAAAACTGTTATTTCTGCTCTTGAGCTGATCTCCACTTGAATGCTGTTCTGTAATGTATTGTACCATCTTGGGCGTTATCGACAAGTTCTGCATCAAGCTGGTCTCTGAGTTGTTTTCTTCCCCCAGCTGGTCTCTGAGCTGTTTTCTTCCCCTAGCTGGTCTTTGAACTGGTTTCTTCCCCCATCTGGTCTCTGGGCTAGTTTTCTTCCCCTGGATGGTCTCTGAGCTGGCTGCTCCCAGCTGGTCTATTTTGTTAGCTTCTTTGCGCTCTAATCTGTTTCTGTACACTATGAACTCTAAGCTGTTATTTGTTCTGCGCTATTCTCTGGGCTGAACACTATTCTGCCTGAGCTGATTTGAACTGATTACTGTTCATATTCTTCTTCTTATTCGCACAGCTGATCTGCTAGTCTTCTGCTGGTCTTCTGCTGACCAGCTTGGCGGTCTGTTGGACCAACGTAGCAGTCTGCTGGACCAGCTTGGATGTCTGCTGGATGTCCTCTGCTGACCATCTTATGTTCAACCTGGTTTGGCTTATATGTGCACCTGACTTATACTGTTAGAAAACATAATAACATGTTTTGTGTTTATCAAAATTCAGATTAGATCTGTTACACAGATCCAACATGTAGCCATGCATAAATCTATCTGAATCTTACTTTCAATTGCTGATCATTTATGAGATATGGTAGATGGATTTCAAGACAGCCTTTCTTAATGGCCATCTAAACGAGGAAATCTACATGCAGCAGCCAGATGGTTTCATAGATAAAGGCCAAGAGCAAAAGGTTTGCAAGTTGCTTAGATCCATTTATGGACTCAAGCAAGCATCTAGGTCATGGAACCATACATTTGATGAAACAATCAAATCCTATGGTTTTGACCGAAATGTTAATGAGCGAGCCTTGTGTATACAAGCACATCAAATATGGTAAAGTGGTGTCCATAGTGCTTTACGTAGATGACATTCTGCTCATTGGGAATGATGTGGAAAAATTGTCTACTATAAAGGGTTGGCTAGCCAAGCAATTTCAAATGAAAGATTTGGGAGAAGAAATTTATGTTCTTGGAATTCAAATCATACGAGATTTCAAGAACAAAATGTTGGCATTGTCTCAAGCAACTTATATTGATAAGATGTTATTGCGTTATAGAATGCAAGATTCCAAGAATGGTTACCTACCAACCCGGCATGGAGTCGTCCTCTACAAGGAACAGTGTCCTAAGACACCACAAGAAGTTGAGTATATGAGACGTGTTCCCTATGCATCTGCAGTAGGTAGCCTTATGTACGCGATGTTGTGCCCTAGGCCAGACATCTGTTATGCAGTAGGGATAGTTAGCTGTTTCAATCAAATCCTTGTATGGATCATTGGATCGTAGTAAATAACATTCTCAAGTATCTTCGGAGAATGAGAAATTATATGCTTGTCTATTTGGGTGAATACCTTAAAGTATACGGATACACTGATTCTGATTTCCAGTCAGACATAGATACTCATAAATCGATATCTGGATCGGTGTTTACTCTTGATGACGGAGCCATAGTCTGTAGAAGCATCAAGCAATCCAGTACAGCTGATTCGACCATGGAGGCTGAATACATAGCCGCTTCTGAAGCTGCTCAAGAAGTTGTATGGCTAAAGAAGTTCCTATCTGATTTGGAAGTCGTTCCAAGAATGGACAAACCGCTCACTCTATGGTGTTATAATAATGGGGCAGTGGCTAAATCAAAGGAACCTCGTAGTCACAAGAGATCAAAGCATATTGAAAGGAAGTATCACTTGATTCGAGAGATCGTACAATGAGGTGACACTGCCATTCTCAAAATTGCTTCCTGATAATCTTGTCGATCCATTCACCAAGACACTGCCTCCAAAGGTGTTTGAAAGGCATATGTTGAATCTAGGACTTAGAGAAATGTCTCACATGCTTTAGGGCAAGTGGGTGTTGGAGATAGTGCCCTTAAAGCGTTGTAATTGTACTATGTTTTTATTAATAAAAGCGATGTTAATTATCGAACATATTTGCTTGTATTTATTGCCTTGAATATCATCGCAAAATACCTAGTTTATTGGATGTAACCATAATTTAGTATATATAAGAGTTATGATTATGGATAATAAACTTAAATTAAGTCCGTGATAAAATTAATTAGAGTATGAGATCTTTAACTAAAGTATCACTAATGTGGCCCATGAACATTATGAATGTGACTGTCTTATTCGGACCGTCGATATGGAGATATCTAAATGGGGACATTCATATAGAATAAGATTATGTAGGACTTGGACCGATTTAATTAGACATTTCATAATAAATTCCGTTACTTTTATTAAAGTCAAATTAAATCATAAAGATGATCATATATGGAAATTTTTGAAGTGATTATAGACTCCTGTTCATTTCATTGTAATTCTTAATTTACTTGTTTAAGTTTGCAATCACGCATTCTCAATACTTGTATTTTAGATTTGCATTTAAAACAAATGGCTATGAATATAATTTCATAGACATGGAATCCATTCCTTCTTGTGAGAAGTAGAAAGACGATTCTCTTCTTTATTAATTCTAGAACTGAGTGTGAGCCCAACTAATTTATAATTGCATTATAAATTGAACCACTCACTAGTGAATTAATGGTGAATGAGGATAAGAAGTAATTGAAGAGGTAAACAAAATTCCTAGCTTATTATGAATAGTCTATGGAGGATTAATCCGTATGTAATGATTAAATCAATGGACTGTTTTTTTAGTAAGCATTTCATAACAAAGAAGAGTGCAATTCCATATGATGGTCCCAGAAATAGGATCACTAAGCAAATAGGAGTTCAGAAGGGGGGGTTGAATGAACTCCTTCGATTTTTCTATTTCAAAACTCTTTTAAAATGTTTGGATCTCAGTTTTATGCAAACTTCTCAGCCAACAATATATGTGCGGAAATAGGCTGATTGGTTTGTGAACAATGAACAATGCGCAACAGTAAATAAATGCTGTATGAAAAAGATAGAGTCAAGATTTTGTTTCTGGAAGTTCGGATATCAATATCCTACGTCTCCCCTTCTTCCTCCTCGGAAGGTAGCACTAGAAGACTTTGATGAGAGTAGCCTTTCTACAAACACCCGATCCCGTAACCCGCAGCTACGAGAACTCCTAGCACTTTACAACACTTCACGCAGACTTCACTGCTGGTTTTTACAACACTTGAAAGTTTTTCGAACTTCTTTTCAAGACAGTTCGTTACAGACTCTATCAAGTATATCAATGAAAACGCGTATTTAGAGACTGTAAATATCTTCTGGTTTCAACAATGAATAACCAGAAGATTGACTCGAAGGTATTTCAAATGAAGATTAAACGATAAGTTCTTCGAGTCTTTGAGCTTTTGAAGATATCAACGAAGTGTAAGCTCTGTATAGATTTTGGCAGCGTGACAGCAATAGATAATAAGCGAAGTGTTTTTTTCTTCAACACCGCTGCTGATATTTATAGGCTTCGACTGCAACGGTCATATTAATTCTTCAAAGGAAAAATGAATCCCGTTTGAATTACTGCCAAAATCGTACACCGTAATTCCTGCTCCACTACAAGGTAAATTGCTCATCCACAAAGCCAATTTGTCTTCTTTCCATTTTTGTGCAAGCATGGAGAAACGGCCTCTGTACACTGTACTATTTACCCAAAATAGTACATAACTTGTCTCCTTCATTCCAGGCAACTGTACGATCGTACAAATCTTTTCCTTATGAGCAAACGATCGTATTTGAAACACTTTGAGCTTGCGCCTGAAATAACTTTGGTAACCAGCACTATCTTCATCGTCGATGTCAAGATGCTTCGACTGGAAAAACGCTTGGAAGAATTTACCTGCTGATATGCATATGTGTTTTTCCATCTGCTGATTCCTTAAGCGATAAAACGATGTCGTGTCAACTTATTTAAGCGACACCGTTTTGCTATCTTTGTAAAGCATCTGCTGGTTGAAGTATACTGTAGCCATCTGCTGAAATAATACTTCTGCTGAATTCTCTAAAGAACGCTTCTGCTGAATTGTTTAAGCAAATCAAAACGCTGTCGTTCCAACTTAACCAAACGTTGTCGTATCGCAATCTCCAACAATATACTTAACCAACTGCTGAATTCTTCAAGAAAGTATCTGCTGATTACTTCATCTGCTGATCGAAAACTGTGCACTACTCATAAATCGATATCTGGATCGGTGTTTACTCTTGATGACGGAGCCATAGTCTGTAGAAGCATCAAGCAATCCAGTACAGCTGATTCGACCATGGAGGCTGAATACATAGCCGCTTCTGAAGCTGCTCAAGAAGTTGTATGGCTAAAGAAGTTCCTATCTGATTTGGAAGTCGTTCCAAGAATGGACAAACCGCTCACTCTATGGTGTTATAATAATGGGGCAGTGGCTAAATCAAAGGAACCTCGTAGTCACAAGAGATCAAAGCATATTGAAAGGAAGTATCACTTGATTCGAGAGATCGTACAATGAGGTGACACTGCCATTCTCAAAATTGCTTCCTGATAATCTTGTCGATCCATTCACCAAGACACTGCCTCCAAAGGTGTTTGAAAGGCATATGTTGAATCTAGGACTTAGAGAAATGTCTCACATGCTTTAGGGCAAGTGGGTGTTGGAGATAGTGCCCTTAAAGCGTTGTAATTGTACTATGTTTTTATTAATAAAAGCGATGTTAATTATCGAACATATTTGCTTGTATTTATTGCCTTGAATATCATCGCAAAATACCTAGTTTATTGGATGTAACCATAATTTAGTATATATAAGAGTTATGATTATGGATAATAAACTTAAATTAAGTCCGTGATAAAATTAATTAGAGTATGAGATCTTTAACTAAAGTATCACTAATGTGGCCCATGAACATTATGAATGTGACTGTCTTATTCGGACCGTCGATATGGAGATATCTAAATGGGGACATTCATATAGAATAAGATTATGTAGGACTTGGACCGATTTAATTAGACATTTCATAATAAATTCCGTTACTTTATTAAAGTCAAATTAAATCATAAAGATGATCATATATGGAAATTTTTGAAGTGATTATAGACTCCTGTTCATTTCATTGTAATTCTTAATTTACTTGTTTAAGTTTGCAATCACGCATTCTCAATACTTGTATTTTAGATTTGCATTTAAAACAAATGGCTATGAATATAATTTCATAGACATGGAATCCATTCCTTCTTGTGAGAAGTAGAAAGACGATTCTCTTCTTTATTAATTCTAGAACTGAGTGTGAGCCCAACTAATTTATAATTGCATTATAAATTGAACCACTCACTAGTGAATTAATGGTAAATGAGGATAAGATGTAATTGAAGAGGTAAACGGAACATTCCTAGCTTCAATTATGAATTGTCTATGGAGGATTAATCCATATGTAATGATTAAATCAATGGACTACTCTTTTTGGAGTAAGCAATTCCATAACATAGAAGAGTGCAATTTCATATTTTTAGTGGAGTAATAATGGAATTAATAAGTTGAATAAATTAATTAGAGAGTTTAATTATTTATTCGATTTATTGGAGCTTCTATTTATGGGTCCATGGTGCCCAGTACGCCTTCCTAATGACAGGTTAGAAATACAATTTAGAAATCATATGTGGAGTTGAAAAAGAGTTTTCATTACTTCAAGGGCTTTATGTTAAATAAATTGAGATATGAGATATTGATAATCATTTAAATTATGATTATATGATAATTATATATTTGAATGATTATGATAATATCCAAATGAATATCTTGTAATTTTAAATATTGAGAATATTTATACTGGATATTACTGATATCTAAAATATTAGATATGATTCTAATATCTATTTGAAATATGGATATGATTGAAGATTTGAGGTATTTTGAATATTGAAAGTTTTTTTATTTAAAAAAAAATATTCAAAAATGCATTGAGATCAACGTGTGTAGTTTTACTTTATTTTATTTGTTTCAATTTTTTTAATATATATATATGTTTAAAAAAAATTTGTTAGATATCTTTATGATAGTTTCTATCTCGTGATCTCAATCTTTTAAAATAGATTTGGAAATCTTTTATCTCGATATTTTTGGGATTTGAAGGCTCATTCTTCTACTATAAATATGAGTCTTTATTCAATCATATGAGGACAATAAAATTGTGTAGGACACAATATTCTCTCTAGCCCTCTCTACGTTTTCATGTGTTGAAAATAACGTAGAAAAATTTAGATTTCTAAACTTGTGTTTGGAGTGCCCACACACTGCTGTCGATAAGAAGGATCGTGCTGGAAGGCTGTGGCTTCTACAACTTGAGGATTTACATAAAGATTAAAAATCAGTCAGAGGTTAGTCTTTCTGAATTTACATTCATGTTCATGTGTTTGATTTATACTTTTTGGAATTGTATAATCGCTTCCGCTGTGATATGATTTGATCATTTGCTATATTTTGAATCTAGAATTGTTCCGGAGACTCAACAAAATCCAACACAAAAAATCCTTAAAACAATATTTGTTACTCAATTTTCTTAGTTTCATCTTTATGTGTATAAAATTCAGTAGGTTTTTGTGAGACAATCTCATTAATATATATACATGGGATGCACAACTCGACCAATTTATAGAGATAATTGGAAGACATTGCACAAAAAAAAGATAAATGGTTGAGAACAAATAAGAGGTCCATCTTATAACATTGATCCGTAAGATCGTATCACACGATCAGCTTACGGGTGTTTGGATGTCGGTCGAAGGACTAGGGTGCCCCGCCAAATTACGGGAGTGTGGATATCAGTCGACGGACCAGGGTTCCCCTCCAAACATGTAAGACAATGGGCGATAGATCGCCATAGCCTGGTTCCAGATGAGCTTGATCAAGTAATTATGACCTAAGGAGAGCTTCCGAGCAACATCTCATATAGAAGATGATTTATGTTTAATGGGTTATTTTATAAATGCAGAAGTTAATAGAGTTTACGAATTTAAACAGCTTCCTTTATAAGTTCGTATTTGGTGCCTGCACTGTTTCTATTTGATGAGCCCCTAGGCTCACTAGTTTTATTGGGTGCAGGTGAGGTTGTTTAGTGGGAGCTGGATCAGACTGGGGCAGTGTGTTTGTCGATAGGTCTGTGCTTCCATGCTGTTTCAGACCGAATTCTTTTTGGGGAATGAAATGTTGTATCAAACTGTTTCATTCTAGTTATCTCTAATCTGGTTTGGAACAATTTGTATTAATAATCAACTTTGTTATAATTTGAAATCTGATCTAATTTTGTTCTGACCAGTTTCTTTCCGTGCACTGATTTGCACTAAGCATTTCACTTCTTCGAATTTTTCAATTACGCAAATCTGTAAGGTCTTAAAGCGAAATCCAATTATTCATTTACACTTACGCATTAATTTTATTCGATATACCAATAGGGGTGCCACCTGGTGTCCAGTTGAGCTTGCTACTGCAGAAGTTGTTGAATGAGGATCTTGGGAATCCATGGCTCTGCATCCCCTCATTGATAATCATTTAAATTATGATTATGTGATAATTATATATTTGAATGATTATGATAATATCCAAATAAATATATTGTAACTTTAAATATTGAGAATATATATACTGGCTATTATTGATATCTGAATGATTAGATAGATTCTAATATCTATTTGAAATTTGGATATGATTAAAGATTTGAGGTTTTGAATATTTGAAAGATATTTTTTTTAAAATAAAAAAAAATCAAAAGTGCATTGAGATCAACGTGTAATTTTGATTTGTTTCAATTATTGTTTTTTTAGTTATATATATATATATATTTAAAACAAATTTGTTAGATATCTCTATGATGGTTTCTATCTCGTGATCTCAATCTTTTAAAATAGATTTCAAAATCTAAATCTCTACAGTTATGAGATTTGAAGGCTCATTCTTCTACTATAAATATGAGTCTTTCTTCAATCATATTCATTCAATCGAATTGTGTGGGACACAATAATCTCTCTAGCCCTCTCTACGTTTTCATGTGTTGAAAATAACGTAAAAAAATTTAGATTTCTAAACTTGTGTTTGGAGTGCCCACACACTGTTGTCGATTGGAATGATCGTGCTGGAAGGCTATGGCTAACTTGAGGATACACATAAAGATTAAAAAATAAGTCAGAGGTTAGTCTTTCTGAATTTACATTCATGTTCATGTGTTTGATTTATACTTTTTTTTGGAATTGTATAAATCGCTTTCGCTGTGATAAGATTTGATCATTTGTTATATTTCGTATCTGGAATCGTCCTGAGGTTCAACATATTCCATCATGATCCACCAATGGAAGCTATATATCTGGCCTCGTAGAGAACCTAGTTATGGTTTCCACTTCTATATATTATATATAATAATTTATTTATAAAATATGGATTAACTGAGTTTTAAAGTATCCCATGAGCCAAAAGAGTTGCATGCAGTGGGAGTTGGAGAAGGACGTTGATGGTCCCAAAACTGAGGTGTCGTGAGCTCTCACACAGCTCGGACACCGGAATTTGGAACTAAAAAAAGATTACGTATATTTAAAAATTTTGAAAAAGCAGCACGCAATAAGGAAACCAGATCGTGCGTGAGATGGACCAGCAGCTCTGCGATCTGGTCTGTTAAATCTTGAGCTGCAATAGCTCAATGTTCTTGAAAGGTTTGTGCACCGAGAAGTGGATCAGGTAAGATATAAATTCATACGGAAACAACCTGAACTACCCTCTGAAAATCAGAAGCTATTTAAACATGTTTAAAGATATGTATGCGATGCAATGCAGAAAACTGTAAGTAAATGTACGCTGCAATTTTTTTATGGAAGTTCGGAGCTGAATCTCCTACGTCTATCCTTCTTCCACACAGGAAGGATCCACTAGAAGATTTGATCTTACACCTCGTGTACAGACCCAATCCAGGGGTCCTAAAGCTGCAAGAACTCGTAGCCACAAATGCACACCAGCTCGCAGGATGTGTGTCTAACTAACACTTCTTTTATATCTCAGTGAGAAAGACTACGACAAGAACATGTTTAACGTCTCTATTCAAATACTGATAGGAAATTGATTTTTTTTTTTTATGATTTTGATTCACTCGGTTAATCTAATCAGCTCTCTCTCATATATGTGAGTGAATCGTGTGTGAGAATTATACAGTGTAAGCTCACTCTCAAATGTATTCTCACACTGGGAGTGCTTCTCTCTAAGCTGGTATCTCGATGTCTTCCCAGGGTTGTGCTGTCGAATATGAATATCTCATTGAAGCTCTCGGCCTGTGCACCAGCTCACACCTGGGCACGAGACCAACTTGCACATCAGCTGCCACCTGATTGTGCAAACTCTCGACTAAGAACTCTCTCTGTTTTCTTTATGTCTCTCTGCATTTGTGTTCTTTTTCCACTCGTCACCAATTTCTCGTCTCTCATTGCTTCGGCTGCTTGCTGTCTGCTTGAATATATAAAGCCTCTTGTGCAATTCTATCCGTTGAACACAAAGTTGTAGCCATTGTAAAGTTCTGACAAAGTTGTACCTTGTGTCCTTTATCATTAATGCATTGCAGGCTTTATTGACTTTGAGTTTTCTTCATAAATGCTCTATTATAGCCATTGCTGACTTTAAGCTCTTGTATCGATCAGACTAATTAGTTTGTCTTCTAGTTCTGAAATTGCACAAAATAATTTATCTGATTTATCATGAAGCTCCTGATCTGGTCTCTCAGCTGGTTTCTTTCCAGAGCTGGTCTCTTTGATCCGGTTGCTTCTTATCTGTTCTGATCTTGTATGCATCTGCTCTAGTCTGTTCTACGCTGCTCTTGAACTGATCTGCTCTTGAATATTGTTTTGTACTGTAATGTACCAGCTTGGGTGTTATCGACAAGCTCTGCATCAAGCTGGTTTGTCACAGCTGGTCTCTGAGCTGGTGACTCCCAGTTGATCTTCCGAGCTGGTCTCTTCTTTGATTATGAATGCTTGTGATATTCCTCCTTGATCTCTATGATCGAATGTATCTAACGGCATGTGATCTTCTACACTAGGCAAATCTTGCAACTGTGATTATATCCCTTCTTCTTTGGATCATCTAATCACATCAGTTCTTCATCTGATCTGATTCAGCTTTCACTGGACCGCTATAATTCTGAGCTGATTTTCCTCTGTTGTACCAGCTTGAACGTCCCATCACCACCTGATCCATCTTGGATGTCTTCTCAATTTGCACTTGGTTCGACGCTATCGGCTCTCGTCTTCAGTACTCATCCTATTCGCTGCTGAGCTGCTACAGTACTCTTATCCAACTTACGACTTTCTCTGTACCATCTTGGACCTATGGAGACTGGTCGAGTATACCCTGCTCTTGGATTTCTTCCTCTATAGAAACATAATCCTTCTTCATCTTCATCTTCATCTTCATCCACAGTAAACCCATCTCTCTCATAAGCATCCAGCTTTTCCAAATTCCCTGATCTGGTTTTCTTCAATCCGAGCTTCTGCTTTTACTAGCTTGCCTCTACGCTGCTCTGATTATGACGGGGGCCTGCACATCGATTCTAAACCGATAGTAAAATAACAGCATGTATTGTGTTAATCAAAATTAAGATTCTGATTTGTAAACACAGATCCAACAATCTCCCCTTTTTGATTTACACAAAACCCGAATAAACATATGCACGTATGTTTATGGTTCGAAATATTTCTCCCCCTTTCTATGGGAATCAAAAAGGGTTTCGAAATCTTGTCTCTCCATTAATATTTAAAACAAAACTCTCCCTCATCAGAGCACAGGGTAATTTTATTTTTCGGAAAGAAAACATTTTGCAAGGAAAGACACTTTGCGAAAACAGATGCATGATATGAGATTTGAAAAACAAAGTTTATGCTACTGAAAAATTTTATCTATGCAGATTGGAAGATAAATGATAATCGAATTCACAGAATCTCTTCCTCTTCTCTCGAACTATGTCATATGCGCTATTATTTCAGCACATCCATCGCGAGAGGTCTTGGCGTCCACACAGATCTCGTGCAATCTGTGTCAGCTCGACAGAAGAGATATTGCTGCACGTTTCACTCTTGGTTCGGTGTTCTGCTATTCGAAAAGCATTACTCCTTCTTTCCTTATAAACTGAGTTCTAAAAATTGGTTTTGGGATTTGGAATCCATTGATTCTTTTCTTTTCTGTTTTAATATTAATTAATATCCTTATTTCTCTCTTTCTTAAATTTTTATTATACTTCAAATAATGATTATTGTTGGATGTATTATATATACTGATAACAAGGCTATTGAAGAATCTTATTATTGGATTGTAATAATTTCCCCTGTTAGGTAGAACGATCGAACCGTGGTGCTTGAGTTGTTATATGGTTTAAAAGATTGAAGTTGCACCACTACCACTAGCTATAGCTTTTGGTAAAGCGGCAAGCGCTCGGTCCATCAATTGGTATCAGAGCAGGTTGTTTTTGAAAGTGCATTTTAAATTGAAAACTTTTAAAAGTTTTAAAACTATTTTCTGCTCTGATAGTATTTTCCTGCGTAATCTTGTCTACGCTACAAAATCGTTTTAAAGTTAAAACTCAGTTCATAAGGAAAGGCGGAGTAATGCTTTTCGAATAGCAGAGCATCGGACCAAGAGTGAAAAGTGCAGCAATATCTCTTCTATCGATCTGACACCGATTGCGCGAGATCTCTGTGGATGCCAAGACCTCTACGATGGATGTGCTGAAATAATAGCGCATATGACAGAGTTCGAGTGAAGCGGAAGAGATTCTGTAAATTCGATTATCATTTATCTTCCAATCTGCATAAATGAGATTTTTCAGTAGCATAGACTTTGTTTTTTATCGTGCATCTGTTTTCGCAAACTGTCGTCCCTTGCAAAATTTTTCTTTTTGAAAAATAAAATTACCTCGTGCTCTGTTGAGGGGGAGTTTTGTTTTAAATATTAAGGGGGAGACAAGATTTCAAATCCTTTTTGATTCCCACAAAGGGGGAGAAATATTTCTAATCATAAACATACGTGCATATGTTTATTCAGGTTTTGTGTAAATCAAAAAGGGGGGAGATTGTTGGAACTGTGTTTACAGATCAGAATCTTAATTTTGTTTAACACAAAACCTGCTGTAATTTTACTAACGGTTTAGGATCACTGTGCAGCCCCCCTTCCCCCGTCATAATCAGAGCAACGTAAAAGTAAGCTGGTGAAGGACAAACCAGCTCGAATTGAAGAAAACCAGATCAGGAATTTTGGCTAAGGTGGATGCTTATGAGAGAGATGGGTTTATTGTGGATGATGTGGAAGATGAATATAAAGATGAGGAAGGATTATGTTTGTATAGAATACAAAAATCCAAGAGCATGGTGTACTCGATCAGTCTCCATAGGTCCAAACTGGTACACAGCAGAGGACAACCAGATCGTAGCAGATACCCAAGCTAGTTCACCAGCTTGGAGCAAGAGTAGGTTCAGTTCAGATCAGGAGTATAGCGGTCTATGAAAGCTGAATCAGATCAATGAAGAACATATGTGATTAGATGACCCAAAGAAGAAGGGATATAATCACTGGTGTAAGATTTTTCAAGTGTAGAGAATCACATGTTGTTAGATTCACACATCAGAGATCAAGGAGGAACCTTAAATTCTGAAGATATCCCAGAGGATCACAAACTCTTGCATGCAGTCGTGGAGGAAGATCACAAGCAAGTACACATAATCAAAGAAGAGACCAGCTCAGAGACCAGCTGTGACAAACCATCTTGATGCAGAACTTGTCGATAACACCCAAGCTGGTACATTACAGTACAAAACAGTATTCAAGAGCAGATCAGTTCAAGAGTAGCGTAGAACAGACTAGAGCAGATGTATACAAGCGCAAAACAGATAAAAAGAAAACAGCTCAGAGAAGACCAGATCGGGACAGACCAGCTCAGACGAACAAAGCAGTTTGAACATAAGCTATGATTGGATTAATCAAGTTCAAACTGATTTGTTTGTAGTGTCTACATCAGGTACAATGTTTACATGCTCAAAGTCAGCAATGGCTCCAAGCATTTAATGAAGGGAGCTCAAAGTCAACAAAGCCTGCAACACGTTAAATGATAAAGGACACAAGGTACAACTTTGTCAGAACTTTACAGAAGCCTTTTCAACAGCTACAACTTTGTGTCCAATGGATATATCAGATCAAAGGCTTTATATACAGCAAGAGACGATGACTTAAGAGTAGACGGGAAATTGGTGACGAGCGGAAAAAGAACACAAGTGCAGAGCGGCACAAAATAGAACAGAGGGCAGTGCTTAGTCGAGAGTTTGCACACTCAGGTGGCAGCTGATGTACAAGCTGGTCTCGTGCCCAGGTGTGAGCTGGTGCACAAGCCGAGAGCTTCAATGTGATATTCATATTCGACAGCACAACCCTGAGAAGACATCGAGATACCAGCTTAGAGATAAGCACTTCCCAGTGTGTGAGAATACATTTGAGAGTGAGCGTACACTGTATAATTCTCACACACGATTCACTCACATATATGAGAGAGAGCTGATTAGATTAGCTGAGTGAATCAAAACCGCAAACAAAACCAATTTTCTATCCGTCTTTGAACAGAGACGTTAAACATGTTCCTGTTTTAGTCTTTCTCAGTGAGACGTAAAAGAAGTGTTAGTTAGACACACAGCCTGCGAGCTGGTGTGCATTTGTGGCTAGGAGTTCTCGCAGCTTGAGGGCTGTTGGATCGGGTCTGTACACAAAGTGTAAGATCAAATCTTCTAGTGGATCCTTCCTGTGTAGAAGAAGGAGAGACGTAGGAGATTCAGCTCCGAACTTACATAAACAAATTTCAGCGTACTTTTATTTACAGCTTTCTGCATTGCATCGCATACATATCTTTAAATATGTTTAATAGCTTTCAATTTTCAAAGAGTAGTTCAGGTTGTTTCCGCATGATTTTATATCTTACCTGATCTACTTCTCGGTGCACGAATCTTTCAAGAACATTGAGCTATTGCAGCTCACTTTTAACAGACCAGATCGCACACGAACTGGACCAGCTCGCAGAGCTGCTGGTCCAGCTTAGGCGCGATCTGGTTTCCCTATTGCGTGCTGTTTTTCAAACGAATTTTTAAAATGCACGTCATCTGGTGTTTTTAGTTCCAAGTCAGGTGTCCGAGCTATATGAGAGCTCATGGCACCCCAGTTTTGGGACCATCGTAAACATTTCACGATACCATATATCTCGTATTATCTTATATTTATTCTTACAATATTGTCCAATTTAGAAATTAACATGAATTCTCAACATCAAAACATATATTACAATGTTTAGGACAAAAAGTTTTTCCAATTATTTTAAGATAGAAATTAAGCATATGGGAGCCATGTGATACTACACCAGGGGCCTCCAATGTAGCCCTTATTTTAATTTGCCACTATGCGTTAAAATCATATGATCAAATTTTTCTTACAAAAAATATTCGGTCGTTCGGGGGCAGTGGCCAACTAAGCAATTGTCGGCTCGGAGATTTTTCTTTGTTGTGACCCAATGAAAAACTTTGTCCTAAACAAATGTTAAATCACTTTCATCGAAGAAACGTGTCCCAAGATCAATGGCCTGGATTCGTCTGCGAAATCCATGGAGGACACGTTGGTTCGACCGAAGGTGGTATGGTTAGAATAGGTTTGAGGTTGGATGCACACGTCTTCTTACACGATAATATACATATAGTGCTATTACTTTTGGGTGGTTTTCTTTTGGGTGGTTTTGAATCGACGTGTGAGAATATTCGATGCGATGCTAATTCTGTTTTTTTTAAAAAAGGTTAACTCATTAATGGGCTAACCCCTGTATAAATCAGAGGCCCTTTGAGTCATACAGGTGGTAAATCGAGGGATGTGCACGAGTAGACAGATACGATGCTAATTCTTGGCTTGTCCTCTTCTTGGTTGATGTAATAGAAGTGAGAAGCTATGTAGGAGGTGCTTCGATTCTGTTATTCACATTTAATAATTGGATGAATGGAATGACGTTTTTTTGTTTACTTTCACTCTGTCTTGAGTCATTCACGGGACTCCAAAACTGAATGCATGTTTTTATACAGTACTAGTACTGTAAGACCACTTCAACTTATAACTCTTTTTTGCTAAACTTTTAAACTAAAATGGTATAATTTCTGTATTAAATACACATTCATCTTCAACCAATTTACACCAAAATATATATTGTCAAAATATTTCTATTAATGCTATTTGTTATATTTTACATATTATCTTTGATAATCTATTATTATTTGTTTTATGCTATGTTTTATCTCGTTTAATCATCTTTAATATATTTATATTTCAATGATGTGTTTTAATTTTAGTTCGAAATAATAAGGTTGCATTATTTATTGTTTTTAATAAATATTTAAAAATTAATCAAAATAACTTTTAATATATTTTAAAAATAAATTATATTTCCAAAATATATATAAAATTAAAATATGAATCTATTATAATATTTAATAAAAATAGTAAAATTAATTATTTAAGTTAAATAATAATATTTTAATTTTTCTCAATTATTTGATATAAATATATTTATTAAATAACTTTTTTTAATTAAAACAAAAGAGAGAGATGCCAAAATAGTGCACAACAAAATGTTCTGCGTCAAATTTGGTGCTGGATTTTTGTGCACTAATTTGGTGAGACAGTGCAACTCCATTGTAAATGAAATTCTACACCAAAATGGCACCAATTTGATGCAGGGTTGGAGATGACCTAAGATTTGAATGAGTCTCGTGATTTTTTTTAAAAAAAAAATTGGATGATAAAATTTCTTTCATCCACTGTGTCTACCTTTTCTCTTCTCATCATCTCAAATTTCAGATCTGGTTGATGGCCACCGCTACTCAAGTTTGCGAAAACTTGCTTCTATTTCCAGACCATGAGTTGACATTGGTAGATTGACCAAAATTTACTCGTAATTCCTTTGAGATTTATCAATAAAACCTTAGCTGTTACTTCCTAGATGTAGGCCAGATTAAGTTGCCGATAATTGATCGTGTCCGTCCGCATGTTTCATTGTTTATGAAAAACACTTGTTGCCGGAAGAAAATGTGTTTTATCCAGAGAAAAGGTCGGCATCGATGCCCTGTTATTCATTCCTCTGTTCTTACTCAAAGTTTCTGATCATCTCTTTCCGTGCAAACTACGTACCCAAGCCCTCCATGCTCTATCTCATGTAACTACATTTATTGACACGTTGACACATTGCTTCTGAAAGCTACTGAATTAATGCTTTCTTCGCTGTTGAAACATTATAACGAGACAATGGGTCATTTGGATGTCGTGAAAATAAATTTGAGAGAAAAATAATTTCTATTTGAGAGAAAAATAATTTCTATTTTAGGCCCAAAATCTCAAAAATTTCAAAATCAATTTTGGTCCGACCAAAATCGGCCCAATATCAATTATTGGCCAGAAAACTTCATGGGCTGCTCAGGACAGACCCGAACAAAACCTATAAGAAATAGCCATCACAACGCAACCGGAAACACGCCGGACGGCGGCCGCACGGCGGCGGCCGCCACCAACATGGCGTGCGGTAGCAGGCCGCATCTTGTGCGGCATCGCCTCGCCAATCACGGCCGAACCCGTGCGCCATGCATGGCGCACAGCCGCGGGTGTAGCGCCCGACCATCGTGCAACAATTTGCGCGAGGCTGCCGGCCACGGCCGGCCACCATGTACGGCCAGCACGCATGGTGTCGCGCGCGTGTTAGAGCCGCGTGCGGCCGCGCCCGACAGCCGAGATGCAACTTTTAATTTTGTTTTCGATTCTGAAATTCTGAAATCTATGCAATTCAGGCAGTAAAATGTATTGAAGGATCCGAGCCTTGGCTCTGATACCACCGTTGGCGAAAGTGGAGGATCCGGATCCCGTTTCCCGGGGCGCAGCGGAAGTTTTAAAATTTTGCACCGGGAATCGTTCAATACATAAAACAATACAATAAACCATACATAGGATGTTTATCGATTGTTACCTTGCTGGCGTCTAGGCGCCTGGCTCCGACCAGTTTCACAGGGAAACCGGCACTTCAAAAGGTAGGCGGCGGTAGATCGTCTAATCAGGTCCACGACCGGAAGCACGAATCCTTTGTCAGCCTGCACTAGAAGGACTGACGAATTCGAAACGAATGAAATCTCCTCATCGTGGTGATCGAAACAAGTCCGATCATGAGGCGGCGGCGATCGGCGGCGGGAGAGGGCGGCGTGCGGCGGCCGAAGGGAGAAGGGAGGTGGGGCGGCGCTATGTAGGGTTTTGAATGAGACTTAGTGTTTAATTCAACCCTAGACTAGTCATACATAAAGGTGAGTAATGGGCTTGAACCGGCCCAATGGACTTGGGTCAAGCCCAGGTCCATATGAACATTCGGTTCAATTAAATCACCGTGGCTTCATCATAATCCCGATCGACGATCAGATCAGACTGATCGACTCAGTTTCCAAAACTGAGTATTATGATGTGAAAACAATTTTTCAGACCACCTAGTCCAAAATTACAGTTAACCCCTCAACTTTGGGAAATCGCAATTTGACCCCTGTTGACTTTTAGGAAGTCGCACTCCCCAAATTCCTTCTCCTATGCTCAACACATTGAGCTCAGTTTCCGTGTGGGAATCATGAATCCAGTACTTGTGTTACCCTCAATGGTTCAGGGATACAGCTAGCCGTGGGCCCACAACCATTGTGACTCCGAAATCACAATTTCGGACTTGCCCATCGAATCATGGTAAAGCGCCTAGCAACATCGCCCCATGATCCCCTAGGTATCACTGATAGTGCCTGCAAGAACTAGTTGGTCATGGTTAGCGTACAGTACGGTCCTTTCAATATATATATCCCGATCAGATCAACGACCATTGGTAAATCGAGAGTGCTAGAGATCCGATAACTATGCATACATCTTGGAGATCAAATAGTGACATCACGAGTGTTACTAGGCAAACCCATTTACCTAAAACACATCAAGTACTCTGGCCAGAGATTTATCACACTATTGTCTCCTCAGATAGCATAGGATATCCACGCGTTCAAGCGAGCGGTGAATCCTCGACAACGAAGCATCGACTCCTACATGCATCGGGACCTCACCCAATCCCGCCACCTAATGACCCCAAGTGAGTCGGTAAACGGGTCAAAGTGAGGCCCCTATCATGTAGAGTCTCAATGAAGTTTCGAGTAGTGAGGACTAATCAGTACAACCAAGAACTCGGACTTATCCACTCGACAAATGGTAATCACTTGGAAAGTCCGAACGAGGGTAGTTCGATAGATCACCAGGTCACTATCCATCTGCATGCTCAGAACATCACAATGTTCCCTACCAATGAAACATGGTACTTCACATCGCAGATGCTAGTCTCAATCTCGGGCGGCCTTATCCTCATTTTGACGTCCCAATCGACTAGGAACGAGTTCAGAATGCACAGTGACTATTAGATGTGTTTCATGATAGCCATCATATTCACTATCACATCTAACATATACTATGGTGCATTCTAGGTCTTTATCCAACACAATTGTTAACATTATAATCATAATGAAAATAAAGAATGCCATAAAGAAAATGCTTATGTCATATATAAAGATTGTTATACACAAGAGTCAATAAAACACACACGCCACAAGTTGGCTAGTTGGGCATCTACTCTAACATGGACGGCCGAGTTGGTCAAGCAGAGGATAACAAGATTGCAGAGGACACCCAAGCTGGTTCACCAACTTGGAACAAGAGCAGCTCAGAGTTCAGAAACCAGCTCCGAGAATAGCGAACAACTCAGATACCAGCTCATTAAAAGCAAAGCAGTTTGAACTTAAGCTCATACGATGAATGATTTAATCAAGGTCAAACTGATTTGATGCAATGTCTACATCAAGAGAGAGCTCATTTGAAGAAGAGGTTGCAGTGCATTAAATGAAGAAAACTCAAAGTTTACAAAGCCTGCAATTACATTTATTGACAAAGGACGCAAGGTACAGCCGTGTCAGAACCTTTTCAGTAGACTTTTCAACGGCTGGATTATTGTGTCCAACGGGAAGATTCTGCACAGAGGCTACATATAACAAGAGCAGCAGCAAGCAGAACAGATAGAGAGAATGAGAAAACATAATAAAAGTGCAAAGAGGCACAAAATAGAGGGAAAAATACCAGCGAGGAACATATTTCATAGAAGCACTTCCCAGTGTGTGAGAAATAGATGAGAGAGTGATCTTACACTATAATTTCTCACATACGATTCACTCACAGTTTCGATAAATGAGCTGTATATATTAGTGAGTGAATCACAACGCAAACTTTCATTGTAACCGTTCTCACAGAGGCGTAAAAGAAGTGAGTTAGACACACGCAGCTTGAGAGCTGGTGTGCAGTGGTGGTTGTTGGAGTTCTTGTGGCTGCTGGTCGTAGGAGTGGGGCGAGGGCCGTTTTCATCAAAGTCTTCTAGTGGTTCCTTCCCGCTGTGGAATAAGGGGCGACATAGGAGATTCAGCTCCGAACTTCCATAAACAAATCGCAGCATATTTTCTTTACTGCTTACTGCATTTACATTCTGCATACATGAGTTTAAATCTGCTTATTTACAGATGGTAGTTCAGGTTTATTTCCGCATGATTTTTATCATACCTGATCTACCTCTCGGTGCTCAAAACCTTTCAAGAACATGAGCTATCGATGCTTAAGCACGATATGGTTGCTGGTTGCGTGCTGATTTCAAAATGAATTTTAAATGCACGCAAATCTGGTGGTTTTCGATCCTAACAGATAGCCATCAATCTTTAACAAAAATAGAGGCTTGATTGTCAAAGATTGTAGCTTCAGGATCATGGTTTAAAACTTTGAATTGTATTATTCAATTCTCCCCCTTCAGCCATATCCGGAACAAGCATCCCTGCTATGTCTCTGCATAATTCCAACGTTTCTCGAGTTACCACCTTCATCAACATGTCTGATGGATTTTCTTTTGTATGGATCTTCACTAGTCTCAACAGCTATCGATCCATAACCTCACGTATCCAATGATACCAAATATCGATGTGCTTTGTACGGAAATGGTACATGGAGTTCTTGCTCAAATCTAGAGCACTCTGACTATCACAATGTACCTCGTACTCCTTTTGCTTGATTCCAAATTCTTGGAGAAAACGTTTTAACCACAAAATTCTTCCCAGCCATGAAACAGCTCCTCCTGCAAAAGTGTAGATGAATCCTGAAATAGATTTTCTACTATCAGGGTCTCCTGCCATATCTGCATCTGTATAGCCCTCCAAGATTGGATTTGCTCCCCCATAACAAAGACATATTTTAGTTGTACCCTTGAGGTACCTGAGAATCCACTTTACAGCCTCCCAATGATCCTTCCCGGGGTTGGAGAGAAAACGACTCACCGTACCCACTGCGTGAGCAATATCTGGTCTCGTACACACCATTGCATACATCATACTTCCAAATGCTGAGATGACATCTCCCCGATCTCTTCTTTGGATGAGGAACACGAACTCTTGCTCAACTTGAAATGATTGGCTAGTGGAATGGTAACTGGTTTGGCGTTGTTCATATTGAACCTTTCAAGCACTCGTTCAATATACTTCTCCTGAGATAGCCATAACTGTCAGGCCCCGTGCTAATTACTCATAATTAACACATAATAAACGCATAAATACGGAAGCTAAAATCAGGGCTTAAAAATTTTTCGAAATATTTTGGTCCTGAACGTACAAACATACATTCAAAATATCGATAATCAAAATTTAAGTTAATTCAAACTTATACAATCAGGTAACAACAACAATTCAAATAGAATACAGATCCCCAAATACACAAAAACACAGGGCATCCCCCGGTTCAGTACATATCATAAATATAACTGGGACTCATGGAAAAGGGGATCGACCAGCTGAACCTCCACTCTGTCCAGCCTGGCTACCTGAAGATCCTGCAAATGGGTAACACGGACCCAAGACACAAAAGCAGGAAAACAAAATACGAGGTCAAGCCTCAGTACGAAGAGCTATCAAACAGCTAAACATGCAACATACTATAAATCGATGTCATGAATGCATGAGGGCCACCAAAGAATCGGATAGCTAGACCAGTCCATCAACTGGCAAATCAAATCAAGCCTCTATACCGCGCAAAGCCAATCAGCCGGTGGAAATCATCGGTCCGTGATCATCGGGGCTCGTCAGCCCATCACAGCTCGGTGGTAGACACTCGAATCCGGTAGTCACCACTCCGATGATAGCGTTGGACTTTTCGGGCACGACTCATCAGTCGGCCAGTCACAACGTGGCACCCAATCAGGTCATCAAATCAATCTGTCAAGGCTCAATATGTATGCATGTATGCCAATCAATATCAATGCTCAATGCATACAATGCACAATACGTAAAACAGAACATATATCAATCAAATCAACATGTCAGTTTCACGTAAGACACAGCAGCAAGTCTCACAACATCAATCATAGCATGTTCACACCTAAGCTGCTAAGGGCTGCTCAATTCGTACCTCAATGATTTCACAAAAAGGCACGGCAGAACTCACGGCCAGCAACCAGCTTTCTCCTGACTTTGTTAATGCGAGGCAGAAGGTACCAGCAACTATAATCTGTACAAGGTACTCAACATCTTAGCTCAAATCTGAACATGCACGCTCTTAAACCTACGGCCAGGACTCAACACAAGTTCTACCTAGCTACGCGGGATACTAACAACAAGATCAAAGCTCAAAACAACAAAGGATGCTCACCCGGAAGTTCACGCTAGCAGGAGGAAAACACGGCACAGGTTTCTCCCAAAACTTCGAACGCTAGCAACTCCACGCTTCCAGATTCAGCGTTAATTCAAGGTCTAAATGGGTAGCAATCGAAAGAGCTAAGCTAGGGGAGTTCAACGCCACCAAGATTATCAAAAACAGAGGCTGGAAGCGATGGGAATCGGCGATGGAAAGCTACGGTGAACAGTAGCAAGTCAAGGGTTTCAACAGAGAAGATAAGAAATGACGGGTTGAGAAATATTCTAAGTGTAATTCCACACTTCTATATATTCCTCAATTCAATGGCTACTGTATAACTCAAACACCGACAAAAACAGATCTCTGCAACGCAAAATAGCGCCAAACAGATTTCGCAATCAAGCGCTCACAAGCAAACAGACTTCACAACGGTAATTCAAAATGCTCGCGCTAAAATCAAAACGACAGCGTATTGATAAAATAGATCTCATCGCTCAAACAGATCTCTCCACAACGCCAACGACCACCAGATCTCTCGCTCGCGCAATACAAACTCTCCTCAAAATACAACGCTAGCGCTCAAAACAGATTCCTCAACTATGCGCGCTATACCAGATGTCAACTCTACATGTTGACTAGCACATGAAATCTTCTTACGTCAGCAGATCTCAACACGCGAACAATCACCCGCGTTCAATACAACGAAACCAGCTCTCTCTCAATCCAGCGATCACCTGCTACAGTTCCGTTGACCAACGTTGACATCTGGAAATGCAAAACAAAAGCGTTGCACTCTCAACTATCCAGATCTCACTAAAACGCAGAGTTTTACTCAAAACTCGCGGCACTTCACGCAACGCCAAGGAAAACAGATTTCTATCTTAACTTAACCAAATCAACTCCAAATCACGACCAGATCTCACCCGATAATTCCTGCGACTAGGAATATGAAATGCTCTACGTGAGATCTGAATTTCTCAAATCAGGTTTCACCAAAAATCCGAAATTCCCGAAATCAAAAATCTTAATTCTCGTGACTAATCCTACTCCAAAATCTGATTAATCACAAATCTTGAAATCTGATTCCTCACATTCTCCCCACCTTAAGAGATTTCGTCCTCGAAATCAAAGGCAAACCAGGGCAAAACAAACAAACATTCAAATCAACACAAAAATCTACTCAAATTCGAAGCAAAAACCAGAAATTTACCTGAAAAAATCTGCACAATCAGTGCTCAAACAGATGAGGCCAGTCTTGTCTCATCTTCTCCTCAACTTCCCAGGTTGC
>KQ998209.1:495342-544730 GCA_001598015.1 Dorcoceras hygrometricum
CATACTCGGCCACTCGCATGTTACCTTGCTTGAGGTTGTCGAACTCTTGCTCTCGGCTGGCGAAGTAGGACTCCGGGGTATATTCCTGACGGAACGCCTCACAGAAGCTCTCCCAGGTAATCACTGCCCCACTATCACGAAGCATCCTAGAGGTACCTCTCCACCAGCGCTGCGCGTCATCCCGCAGCTGCAGCACTGCCAACTTCAACCTCTTTTCTGGAGCGTACTCCAAGGTATCAAATAACTCCTCCATCTGGACTAGCCAAGCCTCAGATTTCGCACCACCCTCAGTAGCAGCAAACGTCGGAGGGTTCGTACGCTGAAATCGAGCTAAAACTAGTTCCATCTCCCCTATCCGTCGAGTCACATCATCCACCCGATGAACATCCTCGTCACTATCTGGAGCCCTAGACCCCTCAGCAGAACGTCTAGATCTACCTTTCCTCGGCGGCATCTACACAAGTCTAGAGGTAAGGCTAACAATAGATATAACATCAAGGCAGATAAAATCACGTAAGTCACAGAGTCAATCAACAATCAAATCAAAACTCTGTGCCTAGACTCGAGTGTGATCAAAAGAAATCGAGCTTATCCTAGTTTAAGCTCTGATACCAAAAATTTCAGGCCCCGTGCTAATTACTCACAATTAACACATAATAAACGCATAAACACGGAAGCTAAAATCAGGGCTTAAAAATTTTTCGAAATCATTTGGGCCTAAACGTACAAACATACATTCAAAATATCGATAATCAAAATATAAGTTAATTCAAACTTATACAATCAGGTAACAACAACAATTCAAATAGAATACAGATCCCCAAATACACAAAAACGCGGGGCATCCCCCGGTTCAATACATATCATAAATATAACTGAGACTCATGGAAAAGGGGATCGACCAGCTGAACCTCCACTCTGTCCAGCCTGGCTACCTGAAGATCCTGCAAATGGGTAACACGGACCCAAGACACAAAAGCAGGAAACAAAATACGAGGTCAAGCCTCAGTACGAAGAGCTATCAAACAGCTAAACATGCAACATACTATAAATCGATGTCATGAATGCATGAGGGCCACCAAAGAATCGGATAGCTAGACCAGTCCATCAACTGGCAAATCAAATCAAGCCTCTATACCACGCACAGCCAATCAGCCGGTGGAAATCATCGGTCCGTGATCATCGGGGCCCGTCAGCCCATCACAGCTCGGTGGTAGACACTCGAATCCGGTAGTCACCACTCCGATGATAGCGTTGGACTTTTCGGGCACGACTAGATCTGGCCACGGACCGGGTTTGACCCGGACACGGACCGGACTCGGACCGTAGTCAACGGTCCGGTTAACCGGGTCAATGGATTCGACCCGTAACCCGGACCGGCCCGTCCGTTTCACGGTCCGGTTACGGTTTCTTGTATTTGCGACCCGTCGACCCGCCGGGTTCGACCCGGAACCGTCCCGGCGGGTCGTGGGTAGTATTAAAAACATAATGTGCGCGTTGCTGGTGTCGAACCCAGGACCAAAGCTTTTAGGCCAGAGAGCTTAACCACTGAACTAAGTTCTTATATCTAACAAACTAATACTTTTAAAAATATAATATTTCGTTTATCATAATGATTTTGTTAATTTATACTATCTCAAAAAGCCTAAACACCTTGATATAACTATATTGATTATTTTAAATAATATTTACGTTTATCCTATCATTTTTCAAATATTAAACAAGTAAAGTACAATAATATGATAACTTATTTAAAATCTTCTCATTTCATTTGTCAATATATTACTATCGTAATCATGTACTAATAATTTTTTTGTAAACTATAAAAGTTTTATTTATCACTAAATTGGGAGTATTTGATTAATTTATACTATCTTAAAATGTCGAAACACTTTAATATAACTATATTGATTATTTTAATTAATATTTACATTTACCCTTATCATTTTTTCATATATTTAACAATTAAAGTGCAATAATATAATAACCTACATATTGATGTACATGTACAATATATATGTGTGCACTAATGTAATATAAGTAAGCATACAACTCGATTTATCTTTTCTTAACATATCATTTTTGAAATTATCTATACTCAATTTCAATTTCAATTTCAATCTCAATTGTTATTTTTTAAATTCGAATTCAAACACAAATTAAGATTCGAATTCAAAATTCAAATTAAAATTCTAAATTAAACAAATTAAAATACAAATTAATTAGAACTCAAAATAAAGTTCAAATCAATATTCAAATTAATCGACAAATACAAAATTCAAATTTTATTCAAAGTTCAAATTATAATATAATTCGAATTTTAGTTTGAAATTCGAAATCTCAATTGTTATTCTTTTACACTTCAAATTTCAAATTCAAATCCCAATTTTATTCTTTTAAATTCAAATTCGAATTCAAACACAAATTAAGATTCGAATTCAAAATTCAAATTAAAATTCTAAATTAAACAAATTAAAATACAAATTAATTAGAACTCAAAATAAAGTTCAAATCAATATTCAAATTAATCGACAAATACAAAATTCAAATTTTATTCAAAGTTCAAATTATAATATAATTGGAATTTTAATTTGAAATTCGAAATCTCAATTGTTATTCTTTTACACTTCAAATTTCAAATTCAAATCCCAATTTTATTCTTTTAAATTCAAATTCGAATTCAAACACAAATTAAGATTCGAATTCAAAATTCAAATTAAAATTTGAATTATTTATAATTCGTATTCTCAAATGAAAATTCAATTCAAAATTCGAATTTCAAAATTCAATTCGAAATTATATTTTCAAAATTCAAAATATTAAAATTAAATTATAAAAATAACATTTTTTAAAAAAAGAAATTCCTTTTTTTTTTAAACTGAAATTCAATTTTGAAATTTTTTCTTCGAAATTCAATTTAAAAAAAAAATTCTTTTATATTTTTTTCATTTTTTTCGTTTAAAAATACGAATTTAATTTTCTTAAATTTTTTTTAATTTTTTTTTATTCAAAATAAATTCGAAAAAAAGAAAAAAAAACCAAAAACCGGACCGGAACCGGCCCGGAATCGGTTCTCACGGTTCCGGTTCCGGTTCCAGGATTTACGGACCCGGAACCGGCGGGTCCGACCCGAAACCGGCGGGTCCGACCCGAAACTGGCCCGTGGCCGAGTCTAGGCACGACTCATCAGTCGGCCATTCACAACGTGGCACCCAATCAGGTCATCAAATCAATCTGTCAAGGCTCAATATGTATGCATGTATGCCAATCAATATCAATGCTCAATTCATACAATGCACAATACGTAAAACAGAACATATATCAATCAAATCAACATGTCAGTTTCACGTAAGACACAGCAGCAAGTCTCACAACATCAATCATAGCATGTTCACACCTAAGCTGCTAAGGGCTGCTCAATTCGTACCTCAATGATTTCACAAAAAGGCACGACAGACTCACGGCCAGCAACCAGCTTTCTCCTGGCTTTGTTAATGCGAGGCAGAAGGTACCAGCAACTATAATCTGTACAAGGTACTCAACATCTTAGCTCAAATCTGAACCTGCACGCTCTTAAACCTACGGCCAGGACTCAACACAAGTTCTACCTAGCTACGCGGGCTACTAACAAAAGAGCAAAGCTCAAAACAACAAAGGATGCTCACCCAGAAGTTCACGCTAGCAGGAGGAAAACACGGCACAGGTTTCTCCCAAAACTTCGAACGCTAGCAACTCCACGCTTCCAGATTCAGCATTAATTCAAGGTCTAAAATGGGTAGAATCGAAAGAGCTAAGCTAGGGGAGTTCAACGCCACCAAGATTATCAAAAACAGAGGCTGGAAGCGACGGGAATCGACGATGGAAAGCTACGGTGAACAGTAGCAAGTCGAGGGTTTCAACAGAGAAGATAAGAAATGACGGGTTGAGAAATATTCTAAGTGTAGTTTGACACTTCTATTTATTCCTCAATTCAATGGCTACTGTCTAACTCAAACACCGACAAAAACAGATCTCTGCAACGCAAAATAGCGCCAAACAGATTTCGCAATCTAGCGCTCACAATCAAACAGACTTCACAACGTTAATTCAAAACGCTCGCGCTAAAATCAAAACGACAGCGTATTGGTAAAACAGATCTCATCGCTCAAACATATCTCTCCACAACGCCAACGACCACCAGATCTCTCGCTCGCGCAATACAAAACACGCTAAACGCTGAGGACTCCAAAACGACGACGCAGCAACTTAAAGGAACGACGTCGCTTCACTCAAAACAGATCTCTCCTCAAAATACAACGCTAGCGCTCAAAACAGATTCCTCAACTATGCGCGCTATACCAGATGTCAACTCTACATGTTGACTAGCACATGAAATCTTCTTACGTCAGCAGATCTCAACACGCGAACAATCACCCGCGTTCAATACAACGAAACCAGCTCTCTCTCAATCCAGCGATCACCTGCTACAGTTCCGTTGACCAACGTTGACATCTGGAATGCAAAACAAAAGCGTTGCACTCTCAACTATCCAGATCTCACTAAAACGCAGCGTTTTACTCAAAACTCGCGGCACTTCACGCAACGCCAAGGAAAACAGATTTCTATCTTAATTTAACCAAATCAACTCCAAATCGCGACCAGATCTCACCCGATAATTCCTGCGACTAGGAATCTGAAATTCTCTACGTGAGATCTGAATTTCTCAAATCAGGTTTCACCAAAAATCCGAAATTCCCAAAATCAAAAATCTTAATTCTCGTGACTAATCCTACTCCAAAATATGATTAATCACAAATCTTGAAATCTGATTCCTCACAATAACCTCCGGTTCATCCTGTCTCGAACTTTTTGCATTCCCAGTATCTGTTGATCCGGTCCTAAGTCTTTCATGTCAAAAGACTTGGACAGTTCCTTCTTCAGCTGGTTGATTTTTGTTGTATCTTTTCCTACGATCGGAATATCGTCTACATATAGTAAAATGCAAAAAAATCCCCGTCTGAAATTTTCTTAATGTAGACACGCTCATCTGCTGTAGTTTTCTTGTACCCTTGACTCTTCATGCATGAGTCAAATTTCTTGTACCACTATCATGGTGTCTGCTTCAGAAAATACAAGTTTTTCTTTAGCTTGCACACGAGATTATCACCTGAAACCTCAAAAACTTCTGACTGCTCCATATAGATTTATTTTTCCAAATCTCCACGAAGAAACGCCGTCTTCACGTCCATCTGTTCAAGCTCCAAGTTCATACTTGCGACTAATCCAATATAACTCTGATTGAAGTCATTTTTACTACCGGTGAAAAAATTTCATCAAAGTCGATTCCCTTCTTCTGCTGAAATCCTTTGACTACCAATAGTGCTTTGTATTTCACCACTTTTTCGATGTCATCTTTCTTGAGCTTGAATACCCATTTATTTTTCAGTTTCTTCTTCCCTTTTGGAAGTTCCACTATCTCATAAATATGATTTTTCTGTAGAGATTCCATCTCATCCTGCATTGCGAGCAACCATTTTTCTTTATCCTTATGAGATAATGATTCTTGGAAACTTTCTGGTTCTCCTTATTGAGTAAGCAGAAGGTACTCGGATTCTGAATATCTTTTGGATGGAATCCGACCTCGTTCAGATCTACGAACTTCTAGATCAACAATTTGAGGAGATCCACCATCATCTGGGCCTTGTGGTGGTCCTGGAACTTCTGGTATAGCGGGTTGTGGCTCTCCTTGCTCAACACCCTCTTCTTCCTCCTCGTCTTCTGCTTCTGGCATTTCTTCTAGCACTATATCGTCGTTTCTCACGAACGGTTCTGTTGTTGCTTCTGGTATTTGAGCAGCAACATTTGACTTCTGAGACATTGTGGGCTTTTCATTGTCTTCTATCGTCTGGCTTTCATGGAACACTATGTCTCTACTTCTGATCACCTTCTTCTCCTTTGGATCCCATAATCTGTATCCAAATTCTTCATCTCCATAGCCTATGAAAAAGCATGGAGTTGTCCTTGCATCGAGCTTCTGTCTGAGCTCCTCGGATACATGTGCGTATGCTAAACACCCAAACACTCTCAAGTGAGAGTATGATGGATCCTTTCCAGACCACGGTTGCTTTGGAACTTCAAAATTTAGTGATGTTGATGGTTATCGGTTGATCAGGTAACAAGCAGCTCTGACCACTTCTCCCCAGAATGGGTTTGGAAACTTAGCCATACTGAGCATGCTCTGAACACGTTCCATAATTGTTCGGTTCATTCTTTCAGCTACACCATTGTGCTGAGGGGTGCGTGCAACCGTCTTCTCATGTCGAATTCTATATGTTCTGCAATACGTATCTAACACCTTGGAAGAGTATTCACCTCCATTATCAGACCGAAGACACTTCAAATTCTTTCCCGTCTCACGTTCTACCATGACATGAAACAATTTGAAGTACTCGAACACCTGGTCCTTTGTCTTTAGGAAATACACCCACACTTTTTGAGAAGCATCATCAATAAATGATACGTATCTAACACCTTGGAAGAGTATTCACCTCCATTATCAGACCGAAGACACTTCAAATTCTTTCCCGTCTCACGTTCTACCATGACATGAAACAATTTGAAGTACTCGAACACCTGGTCCTTTGTCTTTAGGAAATACACCCACACTTTTTGAGAAGCATCATCAATAAATGTTAGAAGTATCTGTTTCCGCCAAGTGATTCAACCTCTAAGGAACCGCAAACATCAGAGTGTACCAGACTGAGCAACTCTGATCTTCTCGTTGAAGAGGAATTGAACGAGACTCTGTGTTTCTTACCAAACAGACAATGATTGCAAGGATCTAGTGCAGCGTTCTTGTCAACATTGATAAGCTCTTTCTTTATCAGGGTAGGCAACTCTTTTTCACTCATGTGGCCGAGTCTTTGGTGCCATAGATTCTGAAAACCTCCTTTTCTGCTACCTTGAGGCCGTCTGTACATATCTTCACATGAATCTTGTATAGCGTGCCACAAATATATCCTTGAGAGACTATCATAGCGCCACTTGACAACTTTCACGTTCATTTGCTAAAATTACTATCATAGCCCTGTTTGTCAAGGGCTATTCCTGAAAGTAGATTCAGCCGAAGATCTGGCACATGGCGGACATCCTTCAAAGTAATTGTACTCCCGGAACTTGTCTTTATCAACGTCACCAATTCCTACAATCCCAGAGGAACTGGAATTTCCCATCACCACAGCTCCAAAGTCTCCGGCTTTGTATGTTGTGAAATACTCCTTGTGTGGAGTCACGTGGTAGGACGCTGCAGTATTTACCACCCATTCCGTGTCTTCTCTTTAGACATGAAGGCATGTCTCATCATGGGTTGAACAGAAATCTACATATCCAGAAATAGTAACTAGCATTTCTCCACACTTGTTCTTCGACTGTGAACTGCTCTGGCCTTGTTCTTCTCGCCATTTATAGCAGTTCTTCTTCATATAACCCTCTAATCCACAATTATGGCATTTTTATGTTGGTCTTCAGCCATCCATGGATTTTCCCCTTCTCTTGCTCCTGCCACTCCCCTTCCCTCTACTTCTCCTTTGAGGTCTCCCTTGCTGTCTTCCTCGGTTCTCTGTGATAAGTGCATGGGTCTGATCTGTTCCCATATCCTTCCTACTTGCCTCTTTGTTGAGCATGGCATCCTTAACCATAGACATGGTAAGTTTTTCGTCTGGGGCTGAGTTGCTGAGTGATACCACCAGTGTTTCCCAACTGTCGGGAAGAGAACTGAGAAGTAGAAGCGCTTGTACTTCATCACCAAGCGGCATCTCTACAGACGACAACAGGTTGACCAAGCTCTGGAACTCACTGGTATGCTCGGAAATTGAAGTTCCAATTTTCAGTTTCATGTTGACTAAGCGCCTCATCAACAAGGCCTTATTCTGAGCGGTCTTGGCCTGGTACATGTCCCCCAACTTCTTCCATAGGGCATATGCGTCTGTCTTATGTACAACGTGGTGGAAGACACTATGATCAATCCTGTAGCGCCCCAAAATCCGTAGGACCACAATTTCTAGTCCTTTTTTTAAGGACCCTTTCGAAATCTCAGACTTCAACTCTTTTTTTATTTGAAAGTTGATTTCTTATTTTCAGAGTTTAGACACGATGCAGAGGTCTAACAGATGTCACTCCGAGCACAAATCGAGCTATTTCAGATTTCACAAATAAAAACAATTTCGGGATGGGAAATGGTTCATTTTTTTTAGAGTTGAGTAACGCTTTCACAAATTAAAATAGTGACAGGGGACTTTTAATAAAATCTTGAGAACCATGACTACTCAAGTGTTTTCCCTTGACACCCACCAACTCCCATGCCTATTGTCCTTATGAACTATAAGTTCCATTATTTGCAAGAAACTTTCATTTTCATCTAAAACCAGTGGAGCTTGTCGTTGTGCTTGAGGAGACTTGCTGTGGTGACCTGCTGTGCTCTGTGTTTCTCAGTGATAAGGCAAGTAAATCTGATTCTTGCTCCGCCATAAAAGTATATATTGATCCCTTTCAGTTCTGTGATTGCCTGCCTGAGTTACGTACAGTTTCAGTTATTGTTCATGCCTCTGTTGGTTTTGAAAAATATGTATGTTGTTTCGGGTTCACAGTTAGTTTCCATCGGAAACTCAAAATGTGCTTTACGCTAAAAAGATGTTTTTCTGACCTGCTGTGCTCTGTGTTCTCAGTGATAAGGCAAGTAATCTGATTCTGCTCCGCATAAAGTATATATTGATCCCTTTCAGTTCTGTGATTGCCTGCCTGAGTTACGTACAGTTTCAGTTATTGTTCATGCCTCTGTTGGTTTTGAAAAATATGTATGTTGTTTCGGGTTCACAGTTAGTTTCCATCGGAAACTCAAAATGTGCTTTACGCAAAAGATGTTTTTTACATTGCTGAGCATGACAGATTCCAGTTCAATGTATAGTAACAAAGTTCTTCTTCTGGTGAATGGCAGTGTTTGAACTTGACTCCAAGTAATCGGTGATGCTGGTCGAATCGGGATGTTGTTCTGGTTTGATAAGCAGAACTGGTATCTTTGGTTGTCGTTCGTAATACTTCAGCACTGGTTCCATATCCAGATTTCTGTTTCGTATATTAGCAACCAGATTTCACAGTAACACATGTTTTTATACCATTATCCAGTTTTGCTTCATATCCAAGTTTGTTCAGATTTCATGTTATCGACCATTTTACCTTTGTGTTGACAACTGAGTTGACCAACCCGATTCGTTGACATCTGAGTTGACCGAGGCCAAAATTTGTTGTTACTTCTATACACTATTATTTCATAGATAGATATCTGTTTCTAAACGCTATCCTCTGGCGACATCTGAATCCCTCACTAGCGACAACATTTACACTCTAACGTCTGAACTTCCTGTTAGCGATAGTGTACCCAGAGTCACAGCTGTCTCTAACATCTGAATTTTATCACGTACCCTGACACTGTTTCATTCAGACATCTGTTCTCCCTAGTCCTAGCTGGCTGCTCAGTGAAAATGCTATTTTGTGAGAAAATGAGTTTTAAAATGAAGTGAACCCCGATGTTGAATCTGATTTCATCTAGATGTTGTTTAAAGGAGAAAATGTTCAGATTTTAAGATTTATGGCAAAGATAACAGACGGTCCACATAGGAAGGGTGAGCAGTAGTCGAGCGTGACAGTTGCCCCTTCATACAGGGCAAATTTCGCCATATAGTAACTGAATTCAGAAGTAACTTGATCAAGTGCAACGGGACCTAAGGAGAGCTTCTGAGCCATAAGTCTAAAGAAAATAATGTTGAGATCTGAGTTCTCCCAGAGCAGATGTTTACGATTGAATTATGTTTAAATGACTTCCTTTAAACTATGATATCTTATGTATTGTGCCTGCCTGCATATTGTGCTCTTGTTATTCTCAGTTTTGCTTGCTGAGCCCCTAGGATCACTAGCTTTCTTGGTGCATGTGAGTCAGATCTGGGGCAGGCGGGAGGCGGAAGCTGATCCAGCTGTGGTGTGTGGGTGTTTATCGAAGGCCGGCAGTTCCGCAACAATGTTATTGTTGTTTTTTATCTTTTGTCAAACCTGTATTAAGATCTATTACAACAATAATGAATTCAGATAGAGTTCCAGAAGTTGTAATTTTGCAATTGCGTTTTGTATCTCAAGTCTGTTTGTTGAAATCTGTTATTACTATTTGGCGCCAATCGTTGGTAGTTCGAATTTTCTTTTTTTAGGAAATACGGCTTACAATATTTTATTTCAGCCCTTCCATTTCTCTTTTATTTCTTTTTAAACAAATCCGTTGGCTCCCACTAGCGTGGGCGTCACAACTTGGTATCAGAGCATGGTCCAGAGATAAACACACACATTTCCAGTTGGGACAGATTTCGTCAACCGTTTCTCCAGAGCTGTGAGTTTTATTTTATGTTTTAGAGCATGTATATTTTTTATTTTAGCATGTTCTGATGTTCATATGTGGTGGATCGCGGGCTATAGATTAAGATGTCTGGACGAGGAAGAGGAAGAAGAAACACCCCGATAGATGAATCCAGCCTGATAGTAACGCTACTATTGCCCAACTCCTTAGGTTGTTGGTAGAGCAATCGGGCAGAGGCAATGGCCAATCTTCGAGTAGCAGAGTACTGAGTCATGATGACCCTCAGGAAAGATTTTGAAGACAGAAGCCAAGAGAATTCAGTGGCTCAATAGATCCGTTTGTCGCAGAAAGTTGGATAAAGTCTATGGAGGTGATATTTGAGTATCTCCAGACACCAGATTTAGAAAGGGCCAGATGTGCGATTTATATGTTAAGAGATGATGCTATGCTTTGGTGGGAAGGAGCTAGGCTCACGGTGGATGTAACGAACCTCTCCTGGGAAGAATTTAAGAGAGTGTTCTTTAAGCAGAATTTTACCGAGGACAAGCGGTCGGAGCTGAAAAGAGAATTTTTAGCTATAAAACAAGGGGACATGTCTGTTCAAGAGTATATTCGGAAGTTCGAGAGAGGGTGCTATTTTGTGCCATTGATTGGAGCAGATCCCAGAGAGAAGTTGCGACATTTTGTCGATGGATTGAAGCATGCGCTCACATGATGTTAGGCTGGTTGAACCCAGGGAGTTTAGGAGCGCAGTAGACAAAGCTCTCAGAGCTGATCAAGATTGGAAGGCTGTAATGGAGGAGCGACGGCTGAAGAGACAGGTCTTCCAGTTGAAGGACAGAGACCTTCCAAGAAGCCGAGCAATAATCAGCAGCGACCACAAGAGCAGAAGCCTCTATCTGTTCAACCCATCAGTGCAGTCCCTGCTATCAATAGCAGGCCAGTGTGTCCCAAGTGTCAGAGGAATCACCCCGGTCCTTGTAGAGTTGGACAGAATGTTTGTTACAAATGTGGGTTGCCAGGGCATGTTATTAAGAATTGCCCGAAGACAAAGCAGATGGTGACCAGTAGAGCGTACGTCATGACAGCTGAGCAAGCCAACCCAGATTCTACGATGGTTAGTAAGATTTTGATCGCTGGTTTGCCCTCTTTAGCTCTGATAGTTTCAGATGCAACTCATTCATTCATAGCAGTAGAGTTTGCTAAGAAGTTACCTATCAGACCTAACCAAGTAACTATGGGATTTTGTGTAACGGTACCCTCTGGAGAAGAGCTAGTATCCCATGACCTGTTTCGCGATTTAGAACTTAGGATTCAAGGGCATTTGATTACTTCCAATTTGATTGTTTGACCAATGCCTGAATTCGATATGATTTTAGGAATGGTTGGCTAACACAGTATGGAGTAGTGATAGACTTCAAGCTTAGAACAGTGGTGGTAAAACCCCCAGGAGGAGACTGGTTTACGTTTGGGGCCAATCAGATTTGTAAGATTCCTCGAATTATTTCAGCTCTTAAAACTCAAGGTTGTTTGAGGAAAGGTGGGGTAGGATATTTGGCAAGCCTGTCGACTTTAGCATCGAGTAGTAAGCCCCAACTTTCAGATGTAGAGGTAGTAAACGAATTTCCCGAGGTATTCCCAGAGGATATACATGGACTACCACGAGATAGAGAGCTGGAATTTTCAATTGATTTAATACCCGGAGCAGCACCAGTTTCTAAACCACCTTACCGCCTTGCTCCATCAGAAATGAAAGAGTTAAAGGAACAGATACAAGATCTGTTGGATAAAGGATTTGTCAGACCGAGTACATCACCGTGGGGAGCCCCTGTTTTGTTTGTTAAGAAGAAATATGGGAGTCTGAGGTTGTGTATAGACTATCGAGAGCTGAATAAATTGACTATTAAGAATAAATATCCCCTTCCTAGGATTGAGGATCTGTTTGACTAGTTGAAGGGATCAGTAGTCTTTTTCAAGATCTACTTGAGATCTGGTTACCACCAACTGAAGATTAAACCAGCAGATATCTATAAGACTGCCTTTCGAACATGCTATGGCCACTATGAGTTTTTAGTAATGCCCTTTGGACTTACTAATGCCCCCTCAGCTTTTATGGATTTGATGAATAGAGTTTTTCAACCCTTTATGAATAATTTTGTAGTCGTGTTCATCGACGATATCTTAGTGTATTCCAAGACTAGATTCGAGCATGTAATCCATCTGAGGACAGTGCTTCAAGTTCTGAAGGATAAGCGGGTGTTTGCCAAGTTCAGTAAATGTGATTTTTGGTTGGAGAAAGTGGCTTTCCTAGGACATATTATATCTAAGGATGGATTGGAGGTATACCCAGTAAAGGTGGAAGCTGTGCGAGAATGGCCAGTTCCCAAGTCGGTTTCAGAAGTTAGGAGCTTTCTGGGTTTAGCAGGATACTATAGGCGTTTTATTAAAGGATTTTCGAAGATAGCTGTTCCTTTGACCACACTGACTAGGAAGCAGATTAAGTTTGAATGGACTCCGGAATGTCAACTTAGCTTTGAGAAGTTGAAGCAAGCGCTGATTGAAGCCCCTGTGCTAACCATGCCATCTGATCAAGGAAAGTTTGTTATCTACACAGATACGTCCAAGTTGGGTTTAGGTGATGTACTGATACAGGACCGTAGAGTGATTTCCTATGCCTCCAGATAGTTGAAGAACCACGAGAAGAATTATCGCACCCATGATTTAGAACTGGCAGCAGTAGTGTTTGCCTTGAAGATCTGGAGACATTACCTTTACGGGGAAAAGTGTGAGATATTCACGGATCATAAGAGCCTCAAATACTTTTTCACCCAAAAGGAACTAAATATGAGGCAGAGGAGATGGCTAGAATTAGTAAAGGATTATGATTGCACCATCAGATATCACCCAGGAAAGTCCAACGTAGTAGCAGATGCTTTAAGTAGAAAATCTGTTGGATTAGCCCAGCTATCTGTCCAGAGACCATTGGCTCAGGAGATTGAGAAGTTTGAGTTTGAATTAGTGCCCAAAGACAGCGCTATGATGCTGGCAGATCTCACCATTCACTCGAATATGATAGACCAAATTCGAGAGGGACAACTGAAGGACGAGCAACTTCAGAAGTGGGTAAAACAAGATAGAAAGAGAGGCAGCAACCTCTATTTTTCAGAAGAAGGAGTAGTCAGATTTCATGACCGGATGTGGGTGCCCCAAGTAGTCACCCTGAGATCAGATTTGGTGGCAGAAGTCCATACAGCCCCATACTCCGTACATCCCGGAAGTACTAAGATGTATGAAGACCTACAGAAGTTATATTGGTGGCCAGGAATGAAGAGAGATATTGCCAGATTTGTCTCTGAGTGCTTAACGTGCCAATTGGTGAAAGCTGAACACCAAAGACCAGCAGGAATGCTAAAGTCGGGAGTGTATAGCTATGGATTTTGTGATTGGATTACCCAGAACTACCCAAGGGTACAATTCTGTTTGGGTTATAATAGACAAACTTACTAAGTCTGCTCACTTCTTGTCAGTAAAGACAACATTTGATGTGAGTATATATGCAGAGCTATATGTGAAGGAGATAGTGAGGCTTCACGAAGTTCCCATTTCAATAGTATCAGATAGAGATCCCAAGTTTACGTCGGCTTTCTGGAAGAGTTTGTATAGAGCTTTAGGTACTAAGTTGACCTTTAGCACAACTTTTCACCCCCAGACCGATGGATAATCAGATAGGGTGATCCAGATCCTAGAAGATTTACTTAGAGCATGTATCATATACTTCTCAGAAAGTTGGGATCTGAAGCTAGCGTTGGCAGAATTCGCATATAACAACAATTTCCAAGCATCGATACAGATGGCTTCATATGAAGCTCTTTATGGTCGCAGATGTAGAACACATCTTCATTGGGATGAGGTAGGAGAGCGAGATAGTTTAGGACCAGACTTGGTAGAGCAAACAGTGGAATCTGTTAGAAAGATTAAGGAACGAATGAAAGCTGCTCAAAGCAGGCAGAAAATTTATGCAGATAATAGACGACGGGAGCTGAGTTTTGATGTTGGTGATCACATCTTTTTGAAAGTAGCTCCAATGAAAGGAGTGATGTGTTTTGGTAAGAAGGGAAAGCTGAGTCCCAGATATATTGGCCCTTATGAGATTCTGGACAAAGTAGGAACGTTGGCTTATCGATTAGCACTGCCTCCACATGTGTCTTCAGTGCATAGTGTATTTCATGTTTCAGCTTTGAGGAAGTACGTTCCCCACCCGTCGTACATATTCAGCGCTGAGCCAATTCACTTAGCACCATTATCGATTAGCACTGCCTCCACATGTGTCTTCAGTGCATAGTGTATTTCATGTTTCAGCTTTGAGGAAGTACGTTCCCCACCCGTCGTACATATTCAGCGCTGAGCCAATTCACTTAGCACCAGATTTAAGTTATGAAGAAAGGCCCGAGAAAATTCTTCTTAGGGAAATTAGGAAACTAAGGAACCGTAGTATTCCAATGGTTAAAGTGCAATGGTCTAACCAAACTGAAGCTACGTGAGAAACAGAAGCTGATATGCATAGTCGTTACCCATATTTGTTCGGTAAGTAAATTTCGAGGATGAAAGTTTTATAAGATGGGTAGATTTGTAGCGCCCCAAAATCCGTAGGACCACAATTTCTAGTCCTTTTTTTAAGGACCCTTTCGAAATATCAGACTTAAACTTGTTTGTTTATTTGAAAGTTGATTTCTTATTTTCAGAGTTTAGACACGGTGCAGAGGTCTGAACAGATGTCACTCCGAGCACAAATCGAGCTATTTCAGATTTCACAAATAAAAACAATTTCGGGATGGAAAACGGTTCATTTTTGTTTGAGTTGAGTAACGCTTTCACAAATTAAAATAGTGACAAGGGACTTTTAATAAAATCTTGAGAATTAAGCATGGTACACCATGACTACTCAAGTGTTTTCCCCTGACACCCACCAACTCCCATGCCTATTGTCCTTATGAACTATAAGTTCCATTATTTGCAAGAAACTTTAATTTTCATCTAAAACCAGTGGAGCTCATCATTGTGCTTGAGGAGACTTGTTGTGGTGAACTGTTGTGCTCTGTGTTTCCCAGTGATAAGACAAGTAAATCTGATTCTTGCTCCGCCATGAAAGTATATATTGATCCCTTTCAGTTCTGTGATTGCCTGCCTGAGTTACGTTCAGTTTCAGTTATTGTTCATGCCTCTGTTGGTTTTGAAAAATATGTATGTTGTTTCGGGTTCACAGTTAGTTTCCGTCGGAAACTCAAAATGTGCTTTACGCAAAAGATGTTGTTTACATTGCTGAGCATGACAGATTCCAGTTCAATGTATAGTCACAAAGTTCTTCTTCTGGTGAATGGCAGTGTTTGAACTTGACTCCAAGTAATCGGTGATGCTGGTTGAATCGGGATGTTGTTCTGGTTTGATAAGCAGAACTGGTATCTTTGGTTGTCGATCGTAATACTGCAGCACTGGTTCCATATCCAGATTTCTGTTTCGTATATTAGCAACCAGATTTCACAGTAACACATGTTTTTATACCATTATCCAGTTTTGCTTCATATCCAAGTTTGTTCAGATTTCATGTTATCGACCATTTTACCTTTGTGTTGACAACTGAGTTGACCAACCCGATTCGTTGACATCTGAGTTGACCGAGGCCAAAATCTGTTGTTACTTCTATACACTATTATTTCATAGACAGATATCTGTTTCTAAACGCTATCCTCTGGCGACATCTGAATCCCTCGCTAGCGACAACATTTACACTCTAACGTCTGAACTTCCTGTTAGAGATAGTGTACCCAGAGTCACAGCTGTCTCTAACATCTGAATTGCATCCCGTACCCAGACACTGTTTCATTCAGACATCTGTTCTCCCTAGTCCTAGCTGGCTGCTCAGTGAAAATGCTATTTTGTGAGAAAATGAGTTTTAAAATGAAGTGAACCCCGATGTTGAATCTGATTTCATCCAGTCTATCCTCTGGCGACATCTGAATCCCTCGCTAGCGACAACATTTACACTCTAACGTCTGAACTTCCTGTTAGAGATAGTGTACCCAGAGTCACAGCTGTCTCTAACATCTGAATTGCATCCCGTACCCAGACACTGTTTCATTCAGACATCTGTTCTCCCTAGTCCTAGCTGGCTGCTCAGTGAAAATGCTATTTTGTGAGAAAATGAGTTTTAAAATGAAGTGAACCCCGATGTTGAATCTGATTTCATCCAGATGTTGTTTAAAGGAAAAAAATGTTCAGATTTTAAGATTTATGGCAAAGATAACAGACGGTCCACATAGGAAAGGTGAGCAGCAGTCGAGCGTGACAGTTGTCCCTTCATACGGGGCGAATTCGCCATATAGTAACTGAATTCAGAAGTAACTTGATCAAGAGCAACGGGACCTAAGGAGAGCTTCTGAGCCATAAGTATAAAGAAAATAATGTTGAGATCTGAGTTCTCCCAGAGCAGATGTTTACGATTGAATTATGTTTAAATGACTTCCTTTAAACTATGATATCTTATGTATTGTGCCTGCCTGCATATTGTGCTCTTGTTATTCTCATTTTTTCTTGCTGAGCCCTTAGGCTCACTAGCTTTCTTGGTGCAGTTGAGTCAGATCTGGGGCAGGCGGGAGGCAGAAGCTGATCCAGCTCTGGTGTGTGGGTGTTTATCGAAGGTCGGCGGCTCCGCAATAATGTTATTTTTTTTTTATCTTTTGTCAAACCTGTATTAAGATCTATTACAATAATAGTGAATTCAGATAGAGTTCCAGAAGTTGTAATTTCGCAATTGCATTTTGTATCTCAAGTCTGTTTGTTGAAGTCTGTTATTACTATTTGGCGCCAATCGTTGGTAGTTCGAATTTTCTTTTGTAAGGAAATACGGCTTACAATATTTTATTTCAGCCCTTCCATTTCTCTTTTATTTCTTTTTATACAAATCCGTTGGCTCCCACGGGCGTGGGCGTCACAAATCAATTGTCAGATCTGACCAATAGTTTTTCCTTTTTCTTTCCTCCACTCTAACTCCTTGGTGGGATCGGGATTTTTACCCTTTGCTTCTATGGGATCGAACAAATCTTTACAACTAAGGAGATCTTCCATCCGAGGTCTCCACAGCGTGTAGTTGGTGGTAGTGAGCATAATTATGGCTCCGGAAGATGATGTTGAATCTTCTGTGGACATTATCACCTTGCAAGAATTGATTCACCAAAATCGGGGCTGAATCTTGAAAAATGGAGCACACCGTTACGTCCGTAACAGCTGAAAAAAGGTGGAATTGCCTCTTTTGGATAGAAATTCCACTATTGGGGCAACACTGCAATATTTTGAAAAATTAATGGACCAATCTGTAATTTCAGAAAGCTCAGGGGTATAATGCAATTTATGAAATTTGAGGGACCAATCTCTAAAACTTGCGGGACCAATTTTAATTTTCAAAAAAATTTGAGGGACTAGTTTGGAAAATGAACAGTCTCGCCGATGAATAGTGTCTCAGGTGAACAGTGTCGTCTTCTTCGGCCATGAATAGTAACTCTGGCGAAAGTTGACCAAATTTTGACTTCAGTTTCTCGGCTCGTTTCACGTCGAAAAATACGTTGTTTATTGCGTTGGACTTCGTTCTACGAGACAAACCCAACCGTATGCTCAGAAATTAATTTCGAGCATGTCGCAGACAATACAAATTTCGAACAGCCTAATGCAACTTCGACCAACACTCTAACAAGGCTCTGATACCACTTGTTGTGATTCGATTGATCATTTGGGTGTTGTGAAAATAAATTTGAGAGAAAAATAAACTTCTATTACTCACAAGAATAGATTATACGAGATTTACAAACTCTACGAAAAACTCTCAAAACTCAAACTCACACGATATCATGGATTGCTCTCACCACTCTCAAGGGGAGGATGTTCTACTCACAATGGATGATTTACAACTGAAACTAAACTCACTATTTTTCGAAGGTTGGAGGAGTATGAACGGCCGACATTTGTACAGTGGATGGTCATCAATCTTTGACAAAAATGGAGGGTTGATTGTCAAAGATTGTGACTTCTGGATCATGAAAACTTGAATTGTATTCTTCAAGTGCATATTTGGAGGAGTAGATGATCAAAGATAATTATGGTTTTTTTTTTATAAAAGTATTGGTAATCAAATTAGGTTCAATTTGCTCTTTGACAACTATAATTTTTTATTTACGATCAGATCTAACTTCATCATGTTGATCTTTGCTTTTTGACTGATCACCTTCTATTTTGACTCGATCAGACTTCATCTATACTACCCTTTTTAACATATACAAATCGATTTCAAACAATTTCTTTTGTCTCTTCCATTGCTAGAAAAAAATAGTTATATATGATGAATTAATAGGTTTGTTAATTTTGTATCACTAATTTTTTGTAAGAAAAAAAAAAGGCATCTATTGCATTAGGACGGCAACCACGTCTAATCTCATTCCACTCCGAGCAAGTGAGAATTTAGAGCGTAGATACAAGGCTAAGTTATCCGGATAATGTACTGTTTCGAAAATATTTGAACTACCTTCAAATTTTCTATGTTCGATACAACGTTATTTTGCAATTATAAATGCGTAAGGTCAGGAACTGTGGCCCGTGGATGGAATTGTTTCGAGTGATTTGAAGAAATAAGGAAGATGGGCTTGGGGTTTAAGGTTGGAAAAAAAGATAATTAAACCTTTAATAGAAAGATAAATTAATGTACGTTAATAAATGGAATGTAATTTCAGAGCCTAGGATTGATGAGCATAAGATGTGTTCTTGAACCGGAGAAACTTAAAAAATGATTTAAAGAAATATGTGGATGAGAGGACTGATGGGCCACGACAATGGAAGACTCGCGCTAGAGCGACGTTAGTGATTTTTTACACTTTCTTTATTAATGAAAAAAAAAAAGAGAGACTTTAGTAATTAATGTGGGCTAACCGAATCCGTGAACATATCGCTTTGGTAAGAAAAATAATTGGGAAAAAAAAAATCAGAAGTGGAAACGCATCGGTATAATGAGGCCCAGTTTTTTAGGTCCAAGTCTAAGAGTTGGACCAGAATATGGGCTTTGAGAGCCCTCCTCACAGTTCTGAAAAATGCAGAATTTCTACTCGCACTCGTGACTCGACCAAGCAAAACCCACTGAACAAATAAATAGAAAATTATTGAGAATTTATTAAATGTACAACAGTAGACATAAAAGGTATTATAATGAGTTAATACAAGCAACTAAAATTCATAAAAAAAGGATCTTGAATATTCAAGAAAACAAATAAATATCTGAAAGTTAATTATTTTAACTAGGCGTGTATACGAATTGAGTATGATCACGAGTTTCTCGAGTTGACTCGATAAATATTCGATTTGTATTCGGATTATCGAACTGAAGCTGAACATTGAACATGTTCGAATATTTTTTGGGGCCAAATTCAAGCCAAAATTTTATTGAGATGGTTCACGAGCCGCTCGTGAGCCTTAATATTTATCAAAATAATATTTTATATATTAAAGAACAAGATTTTTAGATTTCGATCGGACATTTATTTTCGAATAAGTTAGAATAGTTCGCGAGTTCGAACTTTCGAACTCGAGTTTTAAATCAAACTGAATTCGAGCGAAAAATATTTCAATTTTTGAGCTTCAAATCGAGCTCGAACTCGAATATACTAATTCGAGCATTAAATTTTTCCCTCGACTTAATTTGTTTACATCCTAGCAAACATGTTAGCATAGTTAATAATAAAAATAATAAAAACAAAACAAAACAAATAATAATAATAATAATAATAATAATAATAATAATAATAATAATAATAATGATGATGATGATGTGATGATGATAATAATAATCATAATAATGATAATAATAATAATAATAATAATAATAATAATAGAGGCAATTAAGCTTCTAGAAATCTTGACATTTTTTTCTTCTAGTTATGAATAAAATAATATAGTTTTTGACTTACATCATAACAAGTAAACCATAATATAAAAACATGTGGCCTCATCAATTGTTCCATTTACCAAGAAAATAAGCCTAATTTATAGTACATTTGGATGATTATACTAATATATGAAATAAATATTAAAACCTTGTGAAAAAAATAAAAAAAATTAAAAATTTTATGTAATTTATCTTGCAAAATATAATTTTTAATTGTACCTAGGTACTATTTTGTTCGGTGTATGATGAGATGAGATGTGTAATATGGATGATTAATAAAATGTTTGTATAGTGATATGAAATAGTATTTGTAAATAGTAAATGTTTTGAATTAATTGATTAACTGGAGCAAAGGTGTAAATTTTTTAATTAATAGAAGAATTCATGATATTTAATTAATAGAGATCAAACATAGTTGATAGTTAAGTGAAATCAAGCCTCTTGAATTTGTCGCCTATTGAATTTCTCCATCTTCAATTGACTGTTATAAAGAAATTGTTAGCCCTAACCTTTAGACTTCAGAGGCACTGAAAGTTCACATGGAGTTTCAAATTCGACGACGGATGCAGATTTTTGTGAAAACCCTACCTGGCAAAACGATTACTCTCGAAGTTGAGAGTTCCGATACGGTCGACAATGTGAGATCGAAGATTTGGGACAAGGAAGGGATCCCGCTGGATCTGCAGCGGTTGATTTTCTCCGGGAAGCAGCTGCAGGACGGAAGAACCCTAGCGGATTACAACATTCAGAAGGAGTCCACTCTCCACCTCGCCCTCCGCCTCAGCGGCGGTGGAGGAGGCACGAGCTGGAGAATTCCTTTCGTTGCCAATCACTTGATGAAGAAAATCACGGAGATGAATCAGAAGGCTGAGAAACATCTGATCAAAACTTGGTCCAGGGCTTCTACAATTATCCCGGAAATGGTGGGTCACAGGATTGCAGTACACGATGGGAGGAAGCATATTCCGTTTCGTATTTTGGAGAATATGGTGGGGCACAAGTTAGGGGAATTGCGGCCGCGGCGTCTGCATAGGAAGGATGTTCATGCGCGTGGTAAGGCTGCAAAGAGTCCCAAGAAGAAGTAGGGAATTTTTGGAACCATGGCAGTTCAAAAGATTGCTTCTTGGTGTGTGGAGTTTTTGATGTATTGGCCTTTAACAGTTGCTGGGATTGTGAACTAAGTTTGCATCTTGTTTTCTATTGACAGTCGATTAAATTTTCTTGATCAATCAAAAGGCTATGTCAGTTATGGAATACAAGCTCATCTCTTTATTTTAATTTAATAATTCTCAACTCCAATTCCTTGTTATGTTTTCATCTGTCATTTGTATTGAGGTTCCACTTTTTCAGGAATTCCTCCGAGTAATGGTTCTTTACTGTTAATTGTTTTGGTGCATGACCAAAGTTATCGGCAATTGCAGAGAGCTTATATCACCACAGTGTACTTCTACTGGTAAAATTGAAGTTCTTATCATCCCACTTTTAATTAATTGTGATATCATTAGATTTTTATTTATAAATAATGTACTTCTGAAGTAATTTAACAGCAATTTGTCTTTGAATGTGTCCTTTAAGAAAATGCTTGGAATTTATGATGCTGTTTTCGAGTTTATCTTCTGTTAAGCCGTTGATATCCTTTGTCATATTCCGTTGATCAAATGACCATATGATTCTTTGTATATTGTTGAAAGATGTTTGATCAAATGACGATATGATTCTTTGTATGTCGCTAAAAGATGTATTATGTCGATCAAATGACATATGATTTGAATTGGCTTGATGCAATTGAGATCAGTTAGTTAATTTTGATAGTGATGGTATTTATAAGATAACCAACAATACCTTTGAGATGATTTGAGATGGCGGAAGCTAAGGCTGTTGTGGATAATAACGAGAAGGTAAAGAAACTAATGGAGGAGAAAGTGGGGAAGAGGAAATGGGCCTTAATAGGAGCATTGGTGGTGTTAATGGTGGCGGTATCACTAACATTGAAGCATAGCCATGATCATAAATCTTGTCACTGTTCTCAGGTCCTTTCTTTACCCTTTTCATTTTTCCCTGCATTCTATATTTGAGAAATTAAGCTTTTGTTTCTTGTTTGTTGTGGGATTCAATGCTTGGGGTGTGTTTTCACTTTTTGCTACTTATTGACTTTGTAGATAAAATTTCACTGAGACATATATTGGTATTCGTGGTTGTGGGACTAGTATCCCATACACCCTTGTTTCAGCCCTGCATCTGCTGCCGCAAAACCAAACCTGCATTTGATTTTTAAATACTAGTGATTTCATTGATTTGATTGATTTACTCTATTTCAATTTCTGCATTTCCTTCTTTTTACAGCTGCTTGATCATATTGTTTCCTTTCATCGCAATAGTTTAAAACTTTAGAGATTTTTTTATGCTCTTTCGTGTAGACTGGTACTGCTGTTTTAGTTGAAGGAACTAACGTTATCAATCTTTTACTTGCCTCCTATGTAGGATTCTCGGAAGTTACAGGCATTTTTGAGGACTGCTGTTGTGATTATGAGACAATAGACAGTGTGAATGAGGCAGTTCTGCACCCTTTACTTCAAGAGCTTGTTAAAACTCCATTTTTCTGATATTTTAAGGTTGGGTATAAACTTTTGTTACCAAATTAGGATATTCGGGGTTTTTATCCCAAACTTTGTTTGTGGCAGAGATTGTGCCCGCAATTCATTTCAAGGGCCTACCGCCATATGAAACATGTCGCTCTTAGTATAATGATTTGTAGTTTGTTAGGTTTCATTTGGCGCAACTAAAGTATTTTTATTTAGCATGTATGTTGTTTCTGATATCAATGAATTTCATAAGTTGATTTACAAATATTTAGGGTCTAACCATTAATATCTGCAGCGCGTCCTTTAAATGATGTCACTCATTAAATATAACAGGTTAAGCTGTGGTGTGACTGTCCTTTTTGGCCTGACGATGGCATGTGCAAGTTACGTGATTGTAGTGTATGTGAATGCCCAGAAAATGAATTTCCTGAACCCATTAAAAAGGCGATGCTGAACGGTCTCCCATTGGATGATTTAAAATGTCAAGAAGAAACCAACAGGATGTTGTTGATCGCACACTAGATACAAAGGCCTTTAGGGGATGGATTGAAGTGGATAATCCTTGGACTCATGATGAGGAGACGGATAACCGTAAAATTCTGTTATCCTTTTTCTAGCATTTATATTATAATCACGTATGGTGTTACTTGCTTTACAAATTTTGAGGGTCTTAAGCATCATAGCATAATTTGTGGTTCTCTTCTCTCTCTCTATTAATCATGTGTGTATTCCTCCGTAAGCTCAACCTGCGGTTATCTCTGCTTGCAGTTATTATGATTGAACTATTTGGTTTTGGATGCTTGCAGATTACAGTCAAATGTTAGTTTGTCGTCTCTTTAGTTACTTGCATGTTTTCGTTGTCGATCTTTAGCAACAAATCTATCATTTTGTTTCTTCATCGATCGAGGGGGTTTTCATTTGTTCTTTTTTTTTGTGTTTTTAGTGCAATGTGATTATATGCTGCTAACCAACTTTGCTTGTATCACACTGTTCTAGGTATTTTCAGATATCTAACAATGCTTGTATGTTATGTGGTGCTTCTGTTTTCTAAATTTCTTGTAGAGTAAATAAAAGTTTATTTTGAGAATGTCATGTATTTTACACAGACAAAGAAGTCGTGGACATGTGTGTGTGATTCTTTCCTTGTTATTTTTTGGGTGCCAGAAACTTGATTTCTGGTGCTGCAATCTTGTTTTCGAGGTACTTGAGTAATAAATGGAAGTTCTTGATAATTCTCGAATTGTACATAGGCTGAAGTTTCTTTTTACTTTGTTTATACAAAGCAGATTCATCTGGTGAAATTTGCCCAGAGAAAAGAGTGTTATGCAAGTTAATTTCAGGGCTTCACTCCTCGATTTCAATTCATATCGCATCCGACTACCTGATTGATGAAATTAAAAATCTGGTTTGCTTAATAATTTTTCATTGTATCATTTTTTACTTAAATTCTTCTCTTTTGTTAGTTTAGCAAATTTTTCTTGGATCTTTTCAAAAAGTACGGAGTCAATCTTTTATGACATCAATTTTACCTTAAAACTGGATTTGAAGCATCGTATTAGTTCAACATACAACTATAAACCATTTTTCTCGAACCATATTAACAAGAAACCACTTTCATGTGTGCATTTTCAGTGGGGCAGGAATCTGGAGTTGATGTATGATCGTGTTTTTCGGTTTCCAGATCGTGTTAGAAACTTATACTTCACTTTTATGTTTGTTCTACGAGCTGTGGCAAAAGTAAGCAATGAAATATTACAATTGACCTAGTTATACAGGGTGTAAAGTTCAATCTCTGCATTTAATGATTTAGGCAGCACTGTACTTGGAGCATGCAGAGTACAATACTGGTAACCTTGAGGAGGACCTGAAAGCACAGTTGTTGATGCGACAACTAGTTTACAATCCAAACTGCAGGCTGCTTGTCCACTTCCATTTGACGAAGCTAAGCTTTGGCAAGGTCAAAGTGAACCTGAGCTCAAGCTCGAGATCCAAAAGAGCTTCAAAAACATCAGGTTTGAATTTAATTTCTTGTAACTGTACAGAATCATTAGCTGTTGGCACTAAAGAAATTGATGCTCTAATTCAGTGGATGATGGGTTTTACTACTTAGGCAAGTGAACTCAAAGTTCATATAAAGACGTGTTGTAGATATAATATTTTCCTTGATCATTGCACTTGAGTTTAAGTGAAATCTTGAAGGCAGCATTTAGCCTATGTGCTGCATATTGCAGTGTGCTCTGATGGATTGTGTTGGATGTGAGAAATGTCGCCTCTGGGGAAACTTCAGGTGCTCGGTTTCGGGACGGCTCTGAAGATTCTCTTCTCCGTTGATGGTGAAAACCAGCAAAACTTTCCTGTAAGTTTCATCTATGTCGTGTCTATCTACAACAGTTTCAGCATTCAATATATACATCTTTATCTCTGTTTCCGAGGTGCAACTGCAAAGAAACGAAGTAATTGCGCTGGTAACCTGCTTCATCGTCTGTCAGAATCCGTCAAGCTCGTCCAAGAGCTTAATCCCTCAGTCGAGCAAACAGTGGATGGGGTTCATGTCACTGTCTACTTCAAACTCGTTTTTGGCAAAGAATTCGAAAGCAGCGTGTTAAACTAATCATGACTAACTGATACTCTTGTATCGATTTTGAAACACAGCATCGAGCAGAATTCGTTCCCAGTTTCTGTAGAGAATCGTGTATCATTAGAACCACAACTGCAAATTCCGAGTGAGCAAAGAGTTGGAACTAGGAACATTATAACTGTTTTTCACATTCAATATAGTTGTGTATAGTCAACCAATTTTCTCTCAAAAAAAAAACCAACAATTATTTGGATGTTTTTATTTGCATTTTGTTCCACCTTTTGACTGCTTTCTGTTATTCATATATGTGGATTTATATTTGTTACAATCCCAACCCACTGTCCGTGATTAGTTGCCGCAATAGGTCATGGGTTAAGGTGGAGCGGGGCGGCGTCGGTTGGTAAAAAACTAATAAAATTTATATTATTAATATTTTTATAATTTTCTATTGAAGTTAATATAACATTTTACTTGCATTTTGGGCTATTATTCTTTTTTTTTTTTTTATGTCTTTCAAATGAAAACCAATATGACATTTCATTATAAAAAATAAAAAAAAATTCAAGAAATAATTTATTTCCATCTGTAATTTAATTATTTTATTATAAGATAAAATCATTAAGTGATCGAATTGTATAAAAGAGTTAGTAAGTCTAATGGAGCGTGTTAAATAAAATATATGATCATTGAACACATTAATCCTCAAATAATAATTATAATCAAAACTCGAATATTTTAGTTGTGGCGGGTTGTCCTGCTAGCTCGCCAACTCGTGGCGAGGCAAGACAGGCCATACCTTTAGAGCCCGCTGGATTGACGGGCCGGCCCGCCGCGCCCCATCTAAACTCTAAAATTTTTTTAGAGTGAATAAACTCTAAATTTTTTTTAAAAAAATGCTACGAGTAAGACCAGCCAAATTACCAGATGTTCTTAGGTCTCAGTGCAGTACTCTATTGAACTGAACTCCAAGTATTCCTACACCGAATAGAACAAACTTTATCAGTTTACTGAAAGCACTCAGGCTAATGATTTGTTGTTCTAGCTTAAGTCTGAGCTGATTCAGTTTGCTGAATAACTACACACAAGGTGTATGAGAGAGAATTGAAACAATCTCTTGAAGACTTGGATTATTCTTATCTCAATTTGTAACATCCATGACTTCAAATCCTCAAAATCTCAGTAATTATAAGTTTGATATTAACGATAAAAAAATATAAATGGTACTTTAAGCCGCTGAATTCTCGTACATTTGTACTTGAGCATTTAATCTGCATTTAATGTAGTCCATATACTCTGTAATTATACATTAAGGCAATGTTTGGTACAGAGGATTAGCATTGGATTGATAAATAATCCAATGTTTGGCTCATTTTTTATCATAATTTGTAATACCTCCAGCCCGTGATTGTTAAGTTGCACAGTTTCTATACCTGTGATAAGTCGTCCTTTTAAATACACGGTATTGTTAGTCTGAGTTTGCTAATTTGAAGGAAATGGAGGAGGTTTACGATTTTACCCCATTACAAACCCAGATTTGTAAAAAAGAATTCGTCTAAACTCTATTATATATATACACGGAGAGAGAGACAACATTCAGAATCGAAGGAGCTCCTGATTGGTGAGGAAGAAAACCTAGAAGCGAAATAAACCCTGCAACTAAGAACACTTGATTAACTGTAAGAAATCTTTCAAAGCTTCAATTCTTGCTTCAATTTTTAATATGCTGTCATGTGTGCGTTTTCCAGTTCAAGTGTGTTATTTTCTTTTTCTTCTTTCGATCGATCGACTGTCATTTTAAAATTTTTAATTGGTGTTCGAAGAATTTGTCTCGGAATTCTTGATCCGGTGGTGGTGTATGAGTGATTTATTGTGATTTTTCATTTTATTTTTGGCGGATTTTCACGTTGATTGCTTTTATTGTGGATTACTGGCTCTTATTGAAACATGTTTTCTTTCTGGGAAACAAGTTAACTGCTTTGCTTTTTGGTATTTCATCAGCAGTGTGTGCGTTGCTATGTGCTATGCTTGAAGGGATCCAAGCTCAACCATTGTGATTAGAGATGATTAAAGCTCAACCGTAGATTAAATCTAATCGCTGTTAGATCTGTTAATTAGGTCGCTAGTGCTTGATCTTCGAAAACATCATAAAACCATGTTGGGAGGAAGGAGAGAGGCTGAAATTTGGAGAGTTTGGAGATATCAGTTGCAATATTACCCTTACGTTAAAAGGGTAATTTGGTAAAATACTAACTAAATCAGATTTTAATTCATCTATTTAAAATCGAACCAAACAGGAGTCTATAAATTTCAAATATTACTTATCCTACTGATATTTTTAAATTATCATTCAAGTTAACAGTCACATCCTATCTACCAAACGTTGCCTAAATGCTCCTCTTTTAAGCTTAGAAAGATATCCTTGTACTCAATAATTCTATTAAAATACCGAATGTAGTCTTACTTATCCCAATTTCTAAACATGCTTTTCAAAATAAAAAACTCAAAAGCTCTACATTGTGCTCTTTTTCATGATGATCTGTCCAAGTTGTACCAGCTAAGCTATGACCGATCTGCTGTTGATTAACCAATCTGATCTATCCTAAGTCATGTTATTCCAGCTAAACTCATATCTACTCTTGTTAAAATGGCTATTGAACATCTTATCACATCTTTCTTAATCCAAGCTCCCTTCTTGGTTTATTATGCTCTTGTACCCTGAGCTGTTATGTTTCACTCGAGCTAATCTGTGTCGTGGTGATCTAATTTGAATTGTTGACTATGTCCAGCTGAGTGGCTAAGCTTGCCCATTTAATTATATTTTTATCACAAAAATTAAGATTAAATTTTATCATGACAAATATTGAAGGAGTTTTGAACCGAAGTTTTGATATTCTCGTAGGTCAATGTTAAAAGAACACTGGTTTGTCTCGGAATAGTTCTAAAAAAATAGGTTTTTTTCTAACTCACATTCCCAGTAAACTAGAAAAATAAGATTGTTGCAAGTGGAATAGGCAGGATCCTCATGTGTTTCTTCCAAAAAAAAAAAGGTTTTTGAATTAAGACATAATTTTTTTATATTTTTGAAGTAATATTGTATGCTAGTCTGTCCAGGGAATAGAGTTTTTCCTAAGTCGATCATGTAATGGTTTTTCTATCCTATTAACATTTGGACATAAATCTAAAACATAATTTATGCTTCCTAGAAATCTTTGCAATTGGTTTTTATCAATTATCAACAGTTAACTGATGTAATCATCTGCATCATACCTTTTGAAATATGTGCAATGGTCTGTACCAAGTCTGTTGTATCCGAGACTCGTGATATATGAATCAAATCTCTTGTACCAACACCTGGCACCTGTTTGAGACCATATAGAGATTTCTTTGACTTGCAAACCAAGTTCTCATTGTCTTTTTCAGCAAAACCTTCTGGCTGAAACATATAGATATATATATGTATGTGTATGTATATATATATGTATATGTAGTTGAGTGTTTTATAATGTTTGTGAGATAGTTTTCTTCTATCTTAAGAGTGTGTTTTTTGTAAATATAGTGAGATGGTATAATTATCAAAATATTACAGTAGAATGTTTCATCTTAACGTGATTTTACCCTAATAATTTTTAGGGATTTACAATGTTAAAATTTCGGGTGTCCATTTTTATTCTATAATTTTATATTCTATCTCAAATGCCCCACCTGAAACCAACACTAAAGAACAACAATGAACAGAAAACATAATACATATTTTTTCTTGGTCACTTAAGGTTAACTATCTGCTATGTGATTAACATGAGTACTTTTTAGTTGTGAATGGTGAGTCTTTTGCCACTAATTAATCACTTTTATGTGATTGCTTTAGCTTGCCACCAAGTCATACGTGGAAAGGGAATACCTTCTGAAACATAAATTAGCATGCCATTGAGGGCTCAGGTAGATGCTTAATTCACTGCGTGTCTGGCACTACAATTGTTTTGAGGTTTACAGGCAAAAGCATTGATTTCTTTAGGTTGTTTTAGTAAGAAGTCTCCAAAGTTTCTGCCAGAGTTTAGCGTTTTAACTTACAAATTACCAACTATAAAACTTTATGTTTTGTCTCTGCAGTTTGACGTAAAATAGCACATTTCTCTACCTCTGCTTATGATATGCGTAGTTTATAGACGTGATATCCTATGTTTATGCAATTAATAATATTATTTTGATAGGAATGAATCCTACTTTTTCTGATTGTGCGTTGGTTGTAGTGAAGAATTTTTATAAAATACCGACTTCTTGTGCAAGTTGAACTGGTTTATAATTGTTAATGATCAGATTCTGTATCCCTATGTGAGTCGCATATAAATAGTTTCTTTTTCAAGTGCAAATGGTCGTGTTTAGCTTGAACAGTCTTGTTGATAGGTTTTTATTAGAATTGAAATGCAAAGAATTACAATGACAGTGGAATTCACTCCCGGAGTTGATGTGCTCCGTTCACCCTCACTCTATCTTCTGCTAGTGCACGTGTGTGTGTAATTTTCTGGATGCCTCTCGACTAACTGCTTCCCCCCTTTATAACCGTTTCCCCTGTGTCTCTCCTCTCCCCTCCCGCTCTTTTCCTTCTTCGTGAGTACACCAAGTTAATTGTGGGCTTTCCCCTCTGTTCATGATCCACCGGGCCTCCTGTTTTCTTACGGCCCAGTGTATTCTCTTCTCTAATCGGACTCCTAACAATACCCGTGTTTAGAAACAGTCTTGTCCTCAAGACTGAATTCAGGGAACTGATTAATGAAGGCTGTGACATCCTCCCATGTATCTTCTTCTGCTAGTCTTCCCTTCCAATGAATGAGAACCTGCTGGACTTGCTCTTTGATCTGCTTATAACGTTCTGCTACCACAAACTCAGGTTCGAATTCAGTATTAAGATCTGTCTCTAGGCCCTTGGGAAGAGGCTGGGCGTTCCCTGGTTGGCCTACTGCTTGTTTTAGACACGAGACATGAAACACTGGGTGGATCTTAGAGCTTGGGGGCAAGCTTAGCTTGTATGCAACAGCTCCTATCTTCTGCTGAATCTTGAATGGGCCATAATATCGCGGGGCTAACTTATGATAAATCCTCTTGCACACCGACTTTTGGCGATGAGGTCGCAGCTTCAAGTACACGTGATCCCACACTTCAATTCACCTCCTTCCTACTGGCGTCCGTCTGCTTGACCATTCTTTGTTGCGCTCGTTGCAAATTAAATTTCACCTGACGCAAGAGTTCATCCCTATCAGAAAGTTCTTGTGCCACAGCAGCTACTGAAGTCTCTTGAGGCCAGAACTGAATTATTTTAGGCGCCTTTCTTCCACACATAATTTCAAAAGGCGTCATCCCGGTGGCAGCTTCTTTGATTGCACCGTGTTCCACCCATACTGGTAATGAGATTCCTTTTAATTCAAGCGGTTCTTCCTGTCTTCTGGACAGTGCATCTGCAGCCCCATTTTGTGTACCAACCTTATACTTTATATCAAATTCATATCCCAATAACTTTCTCAACCAATGCTGCTGGTCAGACGTGGACACTCGGTGTTTCAGTAAACTGGTTAGGGAGCGATTATCCGTCAAGACTACAAATTTTCTTCCCAGCAAGTATGGCCGCCAATGTTGAATAGCAAGAACCAATGCCATAAGCTCTTTCTCATATGTAGATTTCGACAGGGTTCGAGGGGCTAATGCTTTACTGAAGAAAGCTATTGGTCGTCCTCCTTGTGACAACACTGCTCCTACCCCTCTTCCGGACGCATCACAGTCAATGGTGAATTCCTGATTGAAATCTGGCATCCTCAGTACTGGAGTTGAGCTTAACACATCCTTTAACTTGTCAAAAGCAGTTTGCGCCTCCTCATTCCAGCCAAAATTATCTTTCTTTAATAAATCTGTCAAGTGCCTTGCGATTGTTCCATAATCTCTCACAAATTTCCTGTAGTACCCCGTCAGGCCTAGGAATCCTCTCAACCCTTTTAGCATGGCTGGTTTGGGCCAATTTCTCACCGCTGCTACTTTTCTGGGATCCACTGCTACTCCCTCTCCTGTAACTATGTGACCCAAATACTCCACATGTTGTAGACCAAAATCACATTTCTTTTTGTTCAGTAATTTCAGTAGTACAGCCAGTACCTGTTGAAGGTGTGATAAGTGCTCTTCCCATCCCCTGCTGAATATCAGTATGTCATCCAAGAAAACCAGTACGAATTTTCTCAAAAATGGCCTGAGCACCTCGTTCATAGTGGCCTGAAATGTTGCAGGTGCATTCTTTAGCCCGAATGGCATGACTAGGAACTCGTAATACCCCTCATGAGTTCTAAACGTTGTCTTGGGTACATCCTCTGTCTTTACACGAATTTGATGGTATCCTGACTTCATATCTAGCTTAGAAAACCACAACGCTCCATGCAATTCGTCCAAGAGCTCGTCTATTACTGGTAGTGTAAATTTGTCGACAATAGTAATTTCTTTTAGAGCCCTATAATCCACGCAGAAACGCCCGCTACCATCTTTTTTCTTAACCATTGTTACGGGGCTCGAGAATGGGCTGCAACTGGGCTGGATAACTTCGGACTGTAGCATTTCTGCAACCAATTTCTCAATTTCATCCTTCTGATGATGAGCATACCTGTATGGCCTCACTTGTACCGGTTCACACCATTCCTTTAAAATTATAGCATGATCTCTTCTGCGAGTAGGAGGTAAGCCTCGCGGTTCCTCGAATAATTTCTCATATATACGTAGCAACTCCCCTAGTTCTTGTGACCGGTTCTCCACACCTTTCTTTGGTCCCTCCAAAGCAGTACTCCACAATACTCCACTGAACTCTATACCTGCCACCTTCAGTAGTGATCTTTTAGAGATAACCGATCTATTCAAGCTTGGATCGCCTGTCAAAGTCACTAATATGTTCCCCAGAGTAAAGCTCATACGCATTGCCTCCCAATTCACCACTACCTCTCCTAACGTGCGTAGCCAATCAATGCCCAGAATCAGGTCCACTCCGCCAAGTTCAAACACGTAGCTATCAATCTGTATTTCACATTTTCTCAAGTCTACTACCAGCTGTGTTAGGATCAAGCGCTTACCACTAGGCCAAAAGTTATAGCTGTTAGCCAATGTACAACTTTATTTCCTTATAATGTGACAGCGCAGAGTGCACCTATTATGTGCGTTAGGGTTGGGCTGTTAGGCCCATGAGTCAGGGGAGGTGAGTGTCTAACTGGTGGTGCTGTCTCAATTCCCTTAGAGATCAGTTTTACCCTTCCCCTACCGCCGGCCCTATCCCCAGCAGAGATAGTATTACCCGTTAAGATCTGGCATCACATTTTTACAGCCCACATGGCCAACCAGATCAAGCGGCGCAACGTCAGCAGCTTGACGTACGAGAACTTCCCAGGAGGTCACCCATCCCAGTACTGTTCTCACCCTTGCACGCTTAACTCAACAATACCCCCAAGAAGTATAGAAAATGCTTCTTGGGAGACTCGAACCCCTGACCTCGCTCTGGTACCAATCGTTAGGATCAAACGCTTACCACTAGGATAAAAGCTATAGCTGTTAGCCAAGGTGCAACTTTATTTCCTTATAATGTGGCAGCGCAGAGGGCACCTATTATGTGCGTTAGGGTTGGGCTGTTAGGCCCATGAGTCAGGGGAGGTGAGTGTCTAACTGGTGGTGCTGTCTCAATTCCCTTAGAGATCAGTCTTACCCTTCCCCTACCGCGGCCCTATCCCCAGCAGAGATACGTATTACCCGTTAAGATCTGGCATCTACACTTTTACAGCCCACATGGCCAACCAGATCAAGCGGCGTAACGTCGGCAGCTTGACGTACGAGAACTTCCCAGGAGGTCACCCATCCCAGTACTGTTCTCACCCTTGCACGTTTAACTCAACAAGCTGCCTGCATATTCCCTGACAAGTGACCCGCGCCCCGTCTCCCAAACACACTCCAAACTTCACTGTTTCATCCACCTCTAGTCCCAAATCCTCCACCAGTGTCCTCGAGACAAAATTGTGACTAGCCCCACTGTCCATCATCACCACTATTTCCTTCCCCCTTAATCTGCCCCGTAGTATCATAGTTTGAGGTTGAGTAATTCCCCCGATTGAGAACAGTGGTAGTTCCAGTGTCTTACATTCGTGAGTAGTGGCTGTGGGATTTCCAGAATGGTCGCTGACATCGTTTTCCATTTCTTCCATCGCTTCCTCCTCATCCTCGTCTTCTACCAGGAATGCCACCCTTAAGGATTTATTAGCGCATTTATGTAGTGGGTTGTAAGGCTCGCCACACCGGTAACACAAACCTTTCTCCCTCCTATTCAAGTATTCCTGGTGCGACAAAATTTTTCCTTCCCAAAACCGCCCGTTGCTTCCCCGACTGGCCCCGTGAGTTGCATTGTAAGTACTCTGTTGGAGAGTACTCCGAGTTGACTTATGTCCTGGGCTGTTGTTTTCCTCGTTTTTTTCCCCCGGGCGTTCGCTCCATTGGGCTCGGCCCACCTTCGACCTCTCCATTGTATGAGCCCGGCCCAACAATGCGTCTAGCCATCTCTGTCTCCCTTCCCCACGATGACTCATGTTCCCTTCTCTCGATATATTTCTCCCGTCAACCACGTCAACTCCTCCTCCACACTGCGAGCCAGATCCATGGTGCGAGTTATGCTGCGCGGTCCATGAGTCCGTAGTCGCAAGCGGATTTCTTCTCTAAGCCCGCTGATGAAGTATCTGAGGCACTGTAATTCCGGTAGATCTCCCACTTGCGCTATCAGAACCTCAAATTCCTCAATATACTCCTCCACTGTACGATCCTCCTGCTTTAATGATGCTAGCAATTCGAAAGGATTCGTTGCCTTCCTCCCGCTGTTACGATTGATGAGCTCTTCGGTGAAGCGCTCCCAGTTCCAATTTGGATTCCTGGAGCGCGCCCATTGAAACCAATGCACGGCCGTCCCTTCCATACAAATATGAGCAATTCGCAGACGATGGTAAGGAGGTGTACCGTGTATTTCGAAGTACTGCTCTGCTTTACCCAGCCATCCCACTGGATCCGCCCCATTGAAAGCTGGAATCTCGAATCTTCTCATCGCCAACCATAAATCCTCATATTCCTCTCCTCGGTGTATTCTCTGTGATCCTCCGAGTGTCTCCTCCATCTCTTCAGGTGAGTAATTATGCCCCCGCTCTGGTGGTTCTCCTCCTAGGTTACGGATCAACTTCTCTACCAGTGTTTTTAACTCCCCGAGGTCGTTAAGGCTTTTGTTCATCGTGAGCAAGTTCGATCGCACATTATTCATGTCCTCTTGCATCTTTGCGACGCTTTCCTGCGAGGTGATCACCATTTTCTCCAATGCGTCCCACTTCGCCTCCGATCGAGTGGATGCCATGGTAGGTCGGATCAATTGATAGGTTTTTATTAGAATTGAAATGCAAATAATTACAATGACAGTGGAATTCACTCCCGGAGTTGATGTGCTCCGTTCACCCTCACTCTATCTTCTGCTAGTGCACGTGTGTGTAATTTTCTGGATGCCTCTCGACTAACTGCTTCCCCCCTTTATAATGTTTCCCCTGTGTCTCTCCTCTCCCCTCCCGCTCTTTTCCTTCTTCGTGAGTACACCAAGTTAATTGTGGGCTTTCCCCTCTGTTCATGATCCACTGGGCCTCCTGTTTTCTTACGGCCCAGTGTATTCTCTTCTCTAATCGGACTCCTAACACTTGTTATGCTTCACAATTTGCTTCTATCTTTAGACTACATTCTCAGTATGAGGAAACATTTTATCAGTTTGAGCATTGGTCAAGTAATTTTTATATTTTCACTTTCCATTTAGTCTTTCCAATTATCAATACCTAGCTTCTATATGCTACATTAAAGTTGACAATTTATATCCTCATTAATAATTGTGAAAATTTATCATGTGTTTATCAAAGAGTTGTTTTTTGCGTGCATAGTGTGTTCATAATATAACTATGTCAACGACATTGATAATAAGATATAAATTACAAAACAAAGCGAGGAAATTTGAATAACATATGATGATTTGCAACTTTATGGTTATGTGATCATTGACAAACTGAAGTTGCGTTCACCTTCGGTTGGCGTTCTAATATAAATGAGATATATAAGCTTTTTTTTATTGATGATGTTAAGATCAAGTTTTCAAGTGGGAGATTGTTGACATTAAATGCATTAAATCACTATCCAACAAGATGTCCGGCAATTTCACTGAATCATTTTAATAAATTTGGTGGTATGTCAAATGAGGTGACTTCTCGTGCAAATTGTCCGAAGAAACAAAGGGAGATTCACATGCATGAGGAGCTCTATAAATACAACTCCATTCCTCCAATTTCAAGCATTCCAACGGAAGCTCAGAATAGTGTAATAAAAAAAAAAGAAATATTAAGTGTATTTGCAATTGTAACTTAGAGAGTATTGAGTGTTTATATACACTTTAAAATTTCTTCCTATAATAAAGATTTAGTAGCTATGTGGATGTGTTTATTTTGGTTGATTATTTTGATTCCACAATTTTGATATTTTATTATCATCGTGATTGGTTCGGTACAATACACAGCACGTATAAGTTTTTAAACTTTTTTTTTATAAAATTTACTAAAAATATAGAACCAATACACTCCTTTACATAACATCCAATAGTAGACTTTATTTATGTGCCAACACGAACCATATATGTGATAAATTATTGTGATATGATGAAAAATACTTAATTCTAACACCTTAAATTATTGCCAGGATCAACTTGAAGTTGATCACAATACTGTGTGTAATACCGGACACGAGAATCAACCGTGCTCGGATTCGCACCATCGCATTCAAGAGCGCCATTAATGGCTCGAATGGTTGCACCGAAACCCTGCCCCGAAGTTATTAGATCATGGCAATTATTCATCCAGTACCACAATGCTGTCTTGAAAGATATCACCCGATCAGTGGCCACGATCTCGGGGTTGTTCAAGCCGTCGAACCCGATGCTGTTCCCGGCAGGGCCATAGTTAAAGTTCCATGACAGTTGTATCGGACCCCGTCCGTAGTAGCCTTTGTTTGGTGCACACGGATATTGTGTGTTGGATTCATCGCAGTAGTCTTTCGACGGGCCGTCTATTTCTTCGATGTAGCACATACCTATATATAACGACAATAATAGGGATACATGTTACTCACTTTCTCCAACTGTAATTTCTCATGAATTGTACTCAATTTTTATTTAAATCTGGACAAATTTATATTCTAGACATATTAAATCATTCTAGAATGAAACATGCTTCCTAAGAAAATATTATAGAAACAGTTTCAAAGTAAGAATATTGCAATGGCATTGAGAATCAACACTAATATTGTTCAAGCACATTTGGATTTGAAGGTAACGGTGTAAACGACAGGACAATTATTTCAAAAATCCTTATACATATAAGGTTTAATTAAATACTCTTCCGTGTGAATAGGGTAGTTAGTTTAACTAAAAAAATGTGTTAAAAATTTATAACTATAAGGTTTAATTAAATGAATCACATTGATATAAGTTCTAGCTGAATTGCTGAAACTCCCATTCCAATATAAACTATCATTTACTTTAATGTAAAATATTTTGAATTCCGAGAAAATCAAGCAATCTGAAATTCATATTCGAGTGAATCACATCCAATATATTTATGATAACTCTCAAAGAAAGCCATACTTTCTAATTTATTATTTTAAATACAGATTTGGCATTGGCTCCCACTTCCATTATATATAATATAACAAGTAATGTGGTGAAGCAACAACTAGTGGCAACCCAAAGGACAGCAAGTCAAATACTCAAATGGCGGTGGTCTCCCTTTGTGTTCTAATTTATAATAATAAATATCCCATATATTTTTGTAACTCCCTATGTAAAATATACAGAAAAAACGAAGAATTATTATTTTGTACCAAACTTTAACAAGTGAAGGAATAGAGATCTTACGTCCAGTTTCATGCGTAACATGGGCGAAGAAAGCAGCGATTTCTCGCTTCGAGTCGTCGGTGGAGCCGACGGTACCGAACTGAGAATACGACCCGAGAGCCTCAAGGAACGCCGCACGCGTGTAAAATCCCTTCCCCTCGCAACTCGCGGCTGCCTGGTCCGCGATCCCATTGAAAAACCGAGTCCGTCACGATATCCGACACAGAGACCCCATTGCTGGTAGGCGGCGCGTAGCATGGCCCAGCTTGGCAGCCTCGGCCGCAGTAGTCGTTGCCGGTTCCGCAGTAGCCGTATTGGCTGCAGCACAGGTCCGATGCGCAGCCGCAGTTTTGGCCCGACACCGGAGTCCTGGTGGCGAGAAGAATGGATGCGAAAGCTAGAATTAGGAAACATTTTCTGTCACTTGGGACGAGACCCATTTCAGTTAATATTGTGAAGAAGATCTTTTGTCAAAAATATGTGGTTTTTGTGAATTTATAGTTGCATGGGAGGTAATTAATAGGGCAGCCATTCATGTGGAAATTTGGGTTTAAGTTTACATTTGGAATGATGACTCTGACTTTGTCAATAGAGGAACTCATACATTTTTCGTAGCTACGTTTCCATGTTTCTTGTTTGTTGACATTTTCTCGATTGTCAATTAATTCCTTAGGCCTTAAATTTCAATAGTTTTTTTCTTCAATTTTATATCTTACTTCGAAAGAGTTCACATACATAGGGTGGGTTTGAGTACGAAAAAACATTGAATTTATCTATATTCTAACTCAAATTGTTTATGAAATCTCGTGGAAAAAAAAAAGATTACTTTTGATTAAGGTAAATCATTGAACTTTTGAAGAAATAATTATGCGGGCATGCAACAGTGCCATGAAAATTCTAAAAATATTGTGAAAAAATTGGTAAAATAGGGTTTCTATCTTTTAGTTGATCATATATAATTTGGTCTTCATGGTCCACTAAGACCGTTTCTACATTTAATTTTGACTTGACATCGAGATAGAGTTGAATATTACTGAGATTATACCAATTATTATTCAGACAAGACCGATAACGATTACCAAAATTTTGTATAAGCCAATTTAATTACGTGAAAATTTTTATACTATATATACCCAACAATATTATCGAGGACCCATGGAAATTCGTTAATTTTTTTTCGCAACAGGATATTAGAGCAAAGTTTGTTTTATTATTTTTTCACATTATTATATTATATTTCTATTGTTAATCATCTATGGTATATATTGATGTTATGTGACCCTGGTCATTCCTTATTTGTTAGTAATATGGGAATGATAACTGTTTATGCTATTGGAATATTATAGTATGTGACGAGTTCGTTAAATGTGAGGAATGAAAAGATGACTGAAATGGGATTGATATGTATCCCATTATGGATGAAAAACTTCCAATGTTATATTATTAACCGATACTAACTATGATAAATGATCATATGATCACATGGGATATGCATATGAATGAGAGATAAATTTGGTAAGCGCTTACTTGGCTAAAAGTTATAGTTTTTTGCTAGTGATAAGCGCTTGATCCCAACAATTGGTATTAGATTGAGGTCAGAGGTTCGAATCTCCCAAAAAGCATTTTATATACTTATTGGGGAGGGGATTGTTGAGTTAAGCGAGCATGAGTGAGAGAACTACTGGGATGGATGACCTCGTGGGAAGCTCTCGTTCATCAAGCTGCTACGTTGCGCCGCTTGATTTGGTTGGTCAGGTGAGCTACAAAGTGATGTCAGATCACAATGAGTAATATTATCTCTAGGGATAGGGCCGACAGTAAAGAAGTGGATAAGACTGATCTCTACGGGAAATGAGACGCACTAGCAGTTAGACACGCATCTCACCTGACTCATGGCCTAACAGCCCAACCTAACCCACACAATAGGTGCATTCTGCACTGTCACATTATAAGAAAATAAAGTTGCACTATGTCTAAAAACTATAGTTTTTGACTTAGTGATAAGCGCTTGATTCTAATGTTTATTAAAACTGAAAAAAATTACAAAACTACATTTGGTACTTATAGTAAAAAGAACCAAAATAGAAACAAAAAAAAAAAGTTGCGGCACTTAAAAAGTAAATTCCTTTTAGCATGAATGAACATGCTAAATGACAAAATATATGGTTCTTAGGAGAGTATATAGAAATTACAAGTAAGGGTTACTGTCAACTTAATAACATGGCAGAATGATGCAGTATTTTTATCTTTCGCATCCCAAAAAGTTTATTCTATCTTCCTCATATGTTGGAAAATAAATCGGTGGAATCAGTTTGGAAAAACAATAATTAAAGTTCATTTGTATTTCGATAGTTAGATTAATTAGAAAATCTGCAGTTTCGATGGGAAATTAGTTTAGAATTGTGAATGATTTTAAACAATGACTCAGTCATTGAATCAATTGAGTGGGCCATAACAGAATATATATATATATACGAATTTGATATGGTGGGCACCAAACATGTGCACCATGTGGACACCATGCTGACGTGACAGCATCAAAAAGTGTCACGTCAGCCTGGTGCTCATGTTTGGTGCCCAATCATTTCATTATATATATATGTGTGTGTGTGTGTGTATGTGTGTGTGTGTGCATTATAGGCGGGGATGTGGATCCGTACCGATATCCATGGGGATGAGGATCACCGATTCATTTGGGGACATGAATAATAATAGCAAATCGATCCCGCCTCGCCTCTTTTACATCCCTACTTGTGGAATTCGTGAAACATGAGCTGGACTAAAAGATTCCATCTAGGAGATGTTTGGTTTCAAAATCTGGTTGGAACAGGAGGAGTATACCATGCTAAGATTTATAGTACATTTGACTGATTATACTAATATATGAAATAAATATTAAAACCTTGTGGAAAAAATAAAAATAATTTAACGATTTTGTGTAATGTATCTTGCAAAATATAATTTTTAATTGTACCCAAGGTACTATTTAGTTCGGTGAATGATGAGATGAGATGTGTAATATGGATTATTAATTAACTGTTTGTATAGGGATATGAAATAGTATTTGTTAAATAGTAAATATTTTGAATTAATTGATTAATTGGAGAGGAGGTGTAAAATTATATTTTTAATCTTTTTTATAATTAATATAAGAATTCATGATATTTAATTTAATAGAGATCAAACATAGTTGATAGCTAAGTGAAATCAAACCTCTAGAATTTGTCTCCTATTGAATTTCTCCATTTTCGACCTAACTATGCTTCTAAGTGGGCTTTTTGTGGCAGGGGTTCCGAAGCTAAAATTCGTTTAGTCTCCTCTATTGAGATTACTCGATTATTAGACTCAGGACATGAAGGATACCTCCTCTACGCTATTGATATGTCACAAGAAGAGCGACAAATATTCGATATTTATATTGTTCGTGAATTTCCGGATGTATTTCCTAAGGAAATTCTTGGATTTCCATTTGAAACGAGACATCATCAAACAAGTGCCTGGAACTGAATCGATTCCGGGAGCACCATATCGTGTAGCTAATGTAGAGTAGAAAGAATTGAAAAAAAAAGTTGCCAAAGTTGTTGAATAAAGTTACATACGCCCAAGTTCATCTCCTTTGGGTGCTCCTATCCTATTTGTCAAAATGAGAGATGACATGATTGGATGTGTATTGATTATTTGAATAAAGCAACCATCAAGAAAAAAAGACACTTCCTAGAATTGACGATTTATTCGATCAGTTCCAAGGTACTTCGGTACATGCAAAAATCGATCTTCGTCTGGATATCATCAAGTACGAGACAAAAAAGAAGACATTCCTAAAACAGTTTTTCGTATGAGATAAGCACATCGTATTTCTAGTCATGCCTTTGGTCTGACCAACGCTCTTGCAGCGTTCGTGGACTTGGTGAGTCGTGTTTTCAAAAGATATCTCAATTGTTTTGTTATTGTACTCATTGACAAAATCCATATATACTCTGTCGTCCACTCAAATTTGGACTTCTCAGCCATGTGAGATGCCCTGTTTGAAATAGCAATGGCAATTTTTGGCTTTCAATCTTCATTGGGTGATTTGTATTGGGTGATTTGTGATGACATATGACATGTCGTCATCCTGAGCAGCAAGATATGCCTGCATGCGAATCTTCCAGTTATCATAATCATATTTCGAAAATATGAGAATCTTATAGAAAGAAGCCATTAAAGATATTTTAAATATTTTTGTTTGTTGGACTGAATTCTCCCGCTCTGATACCATTTGATAATATCGAATTAAAACATAACGGAGTTTATAGGGGTGAATAAACTCTTTTTAAAAATTTGTCACCTACAACGTTTAAAGCAGATCACTGAGTTACCAATTGATTGCAGCTCTTAGTCTAAGCCGGTCTCTTGAATAAAAAACATATTTATGTGTATTGATCATTGAACAAGTTAATAACGCAAAAACTAAGTTAGTAAAGAGATTAGAGATATCTTATGAAAGTTCGAAGCAAAGCTTTTATATCTTCCCCTCTTCCAAAGTGGAAGAAATTCCAATGAAAACTTCTGAGTATAATATATGATATATCCTTAATTTGATACACTATCTAAATTGAATTATCCTTACTTAGCTCAATTCTGATCTGATATGAATGAAATACGTTGTTATTTCTGTCATGATACGATCTCATAAGTTCAATTTTGAATACTTTATTATCACCAAAATTTAGAATATTTTATCATCAAGAAGATGATATTACATTTACATTTGTTTTTAAGAATTAATGAAATTAAACACAATCTAAGATATACAATCCAATATAATAATAATAATGTATATTAGGCAACCAGTGATTGAATTTTGTTTTTTTTGCAATATAAATTAAATTATTTTTTATCATTACATGTAACATTCTTTTGCAAACATGTATATTAGACGAGCAGTGATTGAATTTTGTTGTACATATTTAAAAATTTTGCCACACCAGTTGTCTATTCAAAAAAATGTCAAACTTATGTCACCCGTTATCTTCAAAGGGTACGTATAAGCTCTGCTCTCTCAGATAAATACGTAAGCACGGTGATGCGTATACAGTTGGTATCGTGTATTCAGCAATGCCAAAGTGAACCAAAACAGTGACTTACAAAGACGATACTGAAGTTGTTTCGACGGCCGGAGATGATTGTGTTGAAGTGGCGTTATCAGTCCAATTCTTGTCACCCCAATGCCACAACATGCTTTCCCAGAAGCAAAACTCTTCAAAACAAGTTGTCAATCTAGAGTCTTGAATTTGAACTTTCCAATGTCCATCAGTGAAGTTGTTCTTCTCAGCTTCCCTTCGATCCCACTCGAGTGCAGCCTTTTGTTTGGACCTGAGTAAACAGTATTTGTGTAAATTCTCAGGCATTGCATCGTGGACCTTCCACCAAGTTCGATGAGCAACATCACTTGCGAATTCTTGCAATATCTCAACGTTCCAGTTGCAATCATAGTCCCGGAAACATAACCATGGCTTCAAGCCCAAATAGTGAAGAACGTAAAGGACAGGAGGGTCTGCACCAAAAAGACGAGTCTTCATTTCTTTTTTCTCTTCTTCATCACCAACCCAAAAGTTCTTCAAAAAGTTCATGTGCTTGGGGATTCGATGCCACCACGTGAATATCTCATTCAAGTAACCTTGGTCCCCACCGTTGTATGACTCAATCTCATTAATATGGTCCATCAACAACTGGAACGTGCAATTTGATGGTTCAATAACCATCACACCGGAATTAAAGAGAGTTGCATTGTTCCCTGTAGCCGATATCTCCGGCATCTCAAACAAGAAATCGATATTTCTCAGTATCAACAAATCTGCGTCGATAAATATGATTTTGTCATAATCTGTCAACTGCCACAGGCGAAATTTGCTGTAATTCCACTCGTTGTAGGCATCTTTTTCGGCTTTTGGATTTCTGATTCTTTCAATTGTATAGAGTTTCCACCCTGCTGCCTCAAGACCACCCCTGTGATAGTCACTGATAGTCTCATCGACAAGTATCACGAGATCTCTAGTGGAACCCGACATGCGAATACTTTGTGCCGCAACGATGGCACCACAAACATAGAAATTAGCCGAGTGCAGGATGGTTGCATATGCTTCTCGACTTCCATTACCCGAGTGCCAGGTTGCTGCATGAAAGAAGTTGTTTCAGGCTATTCAGTTTCATATGAGTACAACAGAAAGGGATAGAGCAAAAGTTCAAGTTTTCCCCAGTTACCTATATTGTCCTATCCAACCGAATTAATTTGGTAATTCAACATGGTCTTCTAATTTTATAATAATCAGTTAGATTAGCATTTGGTTATTTTGCTACAAAATGGAATACACCCACATTTATGGGGACATTTATTTTTATAAATTTCAGTTGAATTCTGTTATTATTATTAATTGGTTGTTTTGGTTCGAAGAATTCATTTCCATAAAAATTAGGTTCCGTGGGTCCATTTCAATGAAAACTTTGATTTCTTCAGTTAGCTCGTAAATGAATTCAGTTTTTAGTAATTGTGGAAAGATTGGATCCATCAGAAACCCAATCAACCAAGTACTAACCCCTGCCATAGACCCAGCTAAGACAAAAATCGAGGCATTTTATCAAATAGTAAAACAAAATTAGCCCTAACCTTTAGACTTCAGAGGCACTGAAAGTTCACATGAGCCAACTGAAAGGTGGAGTTTCTCTCTCATTTGATTCGGATCGGGTTTATACAGCCATGCATTGCCTTCATGTACAACAAGCTCTTTGCAAGTAAAAAGGTTCGGAGTAGGGAAACACTCAGTAATGAGAAGGATATGTACAGGATATAGCCCTTTGGTACTTGCTACAAGCCTTGCAGCTTCAAGTTGCAAGTGAAAGCGAGCCACACTTCTTGACCAGTTTTTGGATTTATCACATGGAAGCTTAACAATTATAAGATTCAGCCGTGGCTTGCCAGAGAAAGAACTTTTCGGTAAAGTAGGACATATGGGAACCTCGAACTCTTCTTCCTCATCCAACCATTCGGGGTATAGTGTTTCCCAAGTGATATTAAGTGGGACAGAGTCCAAGAAAAGTGTGACGTGCTCTGAATCCGGGAACAATTGTTTCCACCGAGTAGCTTCTTTCTCATTGAAATTCAACAAACCAATTCCCTTATACTCATTCCGGTCGGTCAGTTTCTCAAGAACGACGGAAACTTCATCCCACTCAATATCTAGATGCGATGCGTAGTTTAGGTTCATGCCAAAATTATCCACCAACCCATGCCTATAAGTAGAATTTGTAAAAGATTCAAGAAAGAAACTGTGACCCTATCTAACTAAAGAAAACATACGGATTAACCAGGCTACGGAATAAAACATACGAATTTTCTCTAATAAAGTTTAAGGGACATGATAAACAAATGTACACGAGCGTGTAAATGATATTACGTGCCTGGATCGAGAAATCGACAAGTAGTTTGTCTCATGAATTGGAGTAGAATGTAGGATTGTAAAAAGTGCTCCAATACTTATAATAGCCATCACAAGCTTAAAGGTCAGGTGCTTGCAGTTCAAAACCCTGCCTACGCCAGGGCCATGTAGAGATCTACCTCTTAAAGGCCTTCTTTTGTATGTTTCTTCACTGAAATAACCATCTCAATATCAGCAATCTTAATTGATTACTTGCACGTAGTTTATCTGTTTGACTCTAAGTGAGAAATATAAAAAAGTTATATGGGCTCAGAGTAACCACATCATGATTCTCAGTGATGCAATGCTTACCTAAAGGTTATCCATACCAAACTGAAAACACATTTTTCAGACTATCCATTGAAAAAGCACAAAAAAATCTTAAAAACTAGAAAAAAAGGAGAAAGTGAATTTCTTGAAATACCAGTCACAATGAAATCCCTCTGCAATGTTCATATGGGTCAACTTTGGTCGAATATGAACTTTATATAATGCACAAAAACTATCTATCATCCCTCTGTTGACAGGAAAGATGGAATATCCAGACCATGACTGAAGTAGAACTTTTTTCTCACTTCCATTCTGTGACTATGCTCGATTTGTTCATTTTGGTTTGAATAACAATTCTTTTACAGAAAATATCCATTTCATCTAGCCATGATAGGGTGATATATAACAAAATCCAAAAAAAAAACCTAGACTTAAGCTACACCAATAATGAACGAGTTAGAACGGAATAACGAGACACGAAAGATAGGGAGGCTTTTGTCTTTGGCCCAAACATCAAGAATATACACCTATAAGCACAATCATTTTACCAAACCAGCCAACAAATTAAACCTTGCAGTATCTACTGTGTCCCCCGGTACTCAGACACACCGAGAATTTAGTAGTCCATTAAACTTTCACCCACATCTGAACTTTCTCGTGGAACAGTTCATGCCAAAATGAGAGTAGAAAAACCAATACTCATAGTCACTACCTAGAGAAGATGCAAGAAACAACTCATTCAGTGCCTAACACAACTTTATCTTATATCATATCAGTGCCAAGACTCCTTCCAATCTCTTAAACAGATCATGAGCCAATCAATACAGACACGAAGAATGCCTGCACAAAATGTTCTTGTAAAATAAAGCTAAAGATTCTCCAGCCTTAGGAGATAAGTGGTTTCAATATGGCAATAGAAATAAGTTCACAAAAGCCACAAGTTCGAACCTGTGGTGAACAGGAACTATTCATTAACTTGGTGTTCAGTGACATGTGATGACTAATACCAAATAACTCACATATATGCATCTTGAATATCAATCTCGGGAATATATTTACAACTCACAGACTGATAGTGCTGTTAGAGCATGAATGAGTACTCATTGTAAACCAACCATGTACTTAAACTTTTGATCAAGTTGTTTCAACCGCTCTGACTCAATCTTCAGACTTTTCACCAGTCCATTTAACAAAAGAAAGAGAAGATTTCAACTTCCAACATAAAACTAATTAGGGCCAAACTTAAGGCCGTTGCATACATATCATCCTTCCACGCATCACATTTATTTCATAACCACGCTTCATTAGTTCATTACTTAAAACTTAAAAGTTCACACCAAGAAATCACAATCAAGCACCACAGAAAAAAATAATTCCGAAAAGCCCAGATGCCCGAACTTAACAAAGAGTCAAAACATATTTACATAAATCAAGAATGCCAGAAAAGCATAAAACCCGTGACAAAACTAGTCTCGAAGTACATATCAAAAGATTATCAAAGAACGTTTTATAAAATAAAACATGTAACCCATTTTCCAATGTCTTACGTAGAGGTAAAGAACCTCTGCCTCGGTTCTACAGAAGTAGGAGATAAGTTTCGCATATCGTTGGCTCAGTGGCAACTTACAGCAGCTGGTAACATCTGATCTCTACGAAAAGAACAAAGATTTTCTTGGAAATTCAACTTCAACACCCAAATGAAAAAATCTGTAAGAAAAGAAAAAAGGGATTTCAAAGATTTATGCCTGACGATTCCATGCTAAAATAGGAAGATTGTGCCCATTTGAGTAGGGATCTGTGCGCTAAGATAATGCCAAGCAAGAAGAATTTTGATGTCAGAAAGGCATGAGTTAAATGAGGCGGTCGAGTATTAGTATACATAATTAACGACATTTTTCGTAAAATAATGACTCTAATGATTGCAGCTTAGACCACTTTTCAAAAAGTTTCTTCTCGTATCCAAAGATCATCGTTTTCGAGAATCGCTTATCCTTTTGATGTTATTAACAATTTCAGTCGTAGCATAATATAGAGAAGAATATTCTATAATATATTATAATGAAGAAGATTGAATCAGTTGTCATTAATACTAAAGTTGACATTGTATATAGAGAAAAGAAGTGATATGTAATGGAAATTTAGGAAAGTTGTAATTTTGATAATTTGGTTTTTCGATTTTGGCCTTTGTATCAAAATTCAGCTTTATATTCACTACCTTAATAATTTTTTTGTGGTTTCCGAATATGTGTAGCACAATATGAACTACCAAAAAATTCTATTGATATTAGATTAAATTTAGTTTCGAAAACATAAATAATAAAAAATTATAAAGAAAAAATTTTGAAGAGTACAAAATACACAATGTCGAGACAAATTTTATGATTCACAAGTTTAAAAGGCTTATTAAGAATTTAAATGTAAAACAATATTTGAATTTTATTAAATTTTAACTATCCGTACCAACTAATATGCTAAATAACATACATATATATCAAAGTCTTTGCTACTCCCGGAGAATTACACCTCATCGTCTTAAAAGTTAAAATCAATGGACTACATGAATACCACCTATTTTTATGGTAATTCACTCATTTTCATGAAATTTCAGATATGGAGTTTTGATATATCACCTCGGGTAATATAGAAAGATCCCACATGCATATATTTATATGGAGTATATTTCCCACTAAATTATTACGATGATATGTTATGAGAGTTAGTCCGTTATATAAGTCATTTCCCCCTAACTCCTGCCTACTCGTACATATACATCGATTTAAAATATATATGGGTCAAGAGTCATCTGACTTATAAAGGGGTTACCATTAATAGGCTAACATTTTAAAAAAATCAATTTAAGAGTAATGTGCAATCAAATTCTCAAAATTATCGTCATACCAGTGTTTAGATTTAACTAGGTAACATGCAATTGCTAAAATAGACTAGTAATGTATCATATTCTCATTCAATCACCTTTTCGCCACTCATCTAATCTTTCATATTATCTGATGTAAATTCATTTCAATGGAGACCGTTTTGAAGATAGACGATGGCCAATGGGTTCAATTAAAAAATAGAGATTTTTCGTTTTAGAGTTTGAGTCTTTTTATTTAAAACGTTAATATAAAAATTGGCAAAAAAAAGAAAAAAATCATGCTTAATAATAATTAGATAAAAATTCAGTGGGTCGTGCTCCCAGGAGCACAGACAAGTTGGTAAGACATGGGGTGATGTGGGAGTAACTTCCCCGGCTTCACGGGTTCGATTCTCGTGTGGAGCATATTCCCCACTGGAATATTATGGGGGTATGCTCTGGGAGTTAGTCCATTATATGGGTCCTCTCCCCCGGGCCCCTGTCTACTCATGCATATCCATCGATTTATCAACATATATGGGCTAAGGGGCCTCTGACCTATATAGGCGGTTAGCACATTAATGAATTAACTTTTTCAAAATTCAGTGGGTCGTATTCCTCCCTTTTTGGCGAATCGTAATGTTTTATGTCAGATTTGGTGTTTAATTCCCTTTTAAAGAAGATATTAAATGTTCTAGCAAGTAATTAATTGGATTTGAATAGCAAGAAAATCGGAATTGTTTTTATATATAAAATAAATCAGAATTCTAACAAAATTATATTCAGCTACATAAAAAGAGGTGAATGAGGCTGTATCATGGGTTTTATTTTGTGAGACGGATAGCTCATGATATGTATTATTTTATATGTTTTAAAAAATATTAATTTTAATCATAAATATGAGTTTGGTAGAATTTTTCATCAAACCAAGTCGATTCATAAAAAAATATTATTTTTTAAAAAATATTACTTTTAATACTAAAAACATTGCGACATAAATTTGATAGACTGATGTAAACACATGAAATTGTTTAAGTAAAAAACGAGCTCCTCCCGTTATACTGAATTACCGATGTAACACTTGCCATCGTGCGTGAAATGCAACGACGCCATGATGGGTCGACCGACGAATTTAATTCAGATGTCGAAGTGGGTCAAATTTATGTAATTGACTGTAAGCAATTTATTAACAATTTACTAGTGATATAATTCTCGAGAAAACATGGAATCTCTTGTGCTTACTTTTAAGATTAAACATAAGCAATAACTAGGGACAAGACAACGACAAATCCCTGTCTGCAAAGTAATGCGAGCTTTATATATATATATATATATATATA
>KQ998209.1:566848-579756 GCA_001598015.1 Dorcoceras hygrometricum
CGGGGGAGGATGCGCGGGGGGCAGCAGATTGCCGCCGCCCACGGCGGCGGTCGGCAGGCCAAAACCAATTTTTTTTTTGTTGTTCGATCTGCAATTTCAAGATTAGATACAATTATGGCAACAATTGTATTGAAGGATCCGAGTCATAGCTCTGATACCACTGTTGGGGAACCGTGGCGGATCCGGATCCTGTCTCCCGGCGAGGCAGCGGAAGAATAAAATTAGGCCGGAAAACGTTCAATACAATTATATTTACTGCAAACTATGAACCATTCATAGAGCGTTTAGGCAGTTACCTTGCTGGCGACTTGCGCCTGGCTCCAACCGGAATTACGAGAAGCCTGGCTCTTCACGATAGGCGGCTGTAGATTCGTCAATCAATGTCCACGACCGGAAGGGAGACTCCTTCGTCAGCCTGCACTAGAAGGCCTGACGAGATCAGCACGGACGGATTCTCCTCGATCAGTTGGCCGGAACAAATTCCGGCGAGGGAGGCGGCGGCGGCGACGACAAGCGGCGGCCGTGCGTGAGGTTTTGTAGAGGAGGGGGCGGCGGCTTTTAGTGATGGAGACTAGGGTTAATTGTGATGTCTTACAATGATCAAAGCCCTAAGTCATCTTAATCAAATTAAGTTGCTAGATGGGCTTGAACCGACCCAATGGACTTGGGTCATACCCAGGTCCATGTGAACATTCGGTTCATTTAATTCATTGCGGTTTCATCATAACTCCGATCGACGATCAGATCGGACCGATCGACTCAGTTTCCAAAACTGAATATTATGATCTGAAAAACCATTTTTCAGAACCCCGGTGCAAGATGACCGTTTTGCCCCTCAACAGCGGAAATCACGATTTGACCCCTGTTGACTTTTAGGAAGTCGCACTTCCAAAAATCCTCTTCCTATGCTCAACACATTGAGCTCAGTATCCGTGCGGGAATCTCGAATCCAGTACTTGTGTGACCCTCAATGGTTCAGGGATACAGCTAGTCGTGGGCCCACAACCATTGTGGCTCCGGAATCACAATTCCGGACTTGCCCATCGGATCATGGTAAGAGCGTCTAACAACATCGCCCCATGATCCCTAGGTATCACTGATAGTGCCTGCAAGAACCAGTTGGTCGTGGTTAACGTACAGTACGATCCTTTCAATCCATATATCCCTATCAGATCACGACCATTGGTAAATCGAGAGTCGATATAGAGACGATAGCTATGCATACATCTTGGAGATCGAATAGTGACATCACGAGTGTAACTAAGTAAACCCATTTACCTAAAACACTTCTAGTACTCTGACCAGAGATTTATACACTATTATCCCCTCAGAAAGCATAGGATATCCACGCATGTCTGCGAGCGGTAAATCCTCGACAACGATGCATCGACTCCTACATGCATCGGGATCTCATCCAATCCGGCCGCCTAATGACCCCGAGTGAGTCGACAAAGGAGTCAAAGTGAGACGCCTATCATGTAGAGTCTCAATGACGTTTCGAGTCGTGTGGACTAATCAGTACAACCAAGACCTCGGACTTATCCACTCGACAAATGGTAACCACTTGGAAAGTCCGAACGAGGGTAGTTCGATAGATCACCAGGTCACTATCTATCTGCATGCTCAGAACATCACAATGTTCCCTACCAATGAAACATGGTACTTCGCATCGCAGATACTAGTCTCGAGATCGGGCGGCCTTATCCTCATTTTGACGGCCCAATCGACTAGGAACTAATTCAGAATACACAGTGACTGTTAGATGTGTTTCATGATAGCCGTCATACCCACTATCACATCTAACATACACTATAGCGCTAGGTCTTTACGCAACGCAATTGTTAATCATCATACAACACAATGAAAGTAAAGATTGCCATAAATAAATGCGAATATCATATATAAAGATCGTTTCATACAAGAGTCTATGAACCCATACGTCACAAGTTGGCTAGTTGGGCATTTACTCTAACACCAATTTTCAAGGAGTACTTCACGTTAATTCTGCATGATTTTATCAGACTAGACCCGATGTACTCTCGATGATCAAAATTTTCAAGAACCGGAGTTATAATATTGAAAAAAATATAAGAATTAGGTTACTTGTTAGGGTCAAGCACTAGCCACTAGGTCACAAATTATAGTTGTTAGTCAAGATGCAATTTAATTTCCTTATACATGTAACAACGCAAAGTGCGCATATTGCATGCGTTAGAGTTGGGTTGTTAGACTCATTAGTTTGGGGAGGTGCGTGTCTATTTGCTGGTGCTGTCTAAAATAATTCAGATATCAATCTTATTCTTTCACATACCGTCAGTTTTATCCCTAACAAAGATAGTATTACCCATTAAGATCTTACATCACTTTTTTATGACCCACCTAGCCAATCAAATCAAACGGTGCAACGTCAATAGCTTTATGAGAGTTTTCCAGAAGGTCATACATCCCAGTAATATTCTCATCCATATACGCTTAACTCAATGTTACTAAATTAATAGATTACATAAGGTTAACCAATATTAATTTATTTATAATGTAGCAAGAAACAAAATATTAGGGCTACTCAACAAGACCATGGAGATAAAATATATACTCTATTAGTTTGTTTGTTAAGCTACTAATAATATAAGATTATGGTTTATTAATATGAAATATTAATTTGAAATTTTACATATACATCCTTAATTAATTTACTAAGTTACATGTTTGTCCATTATTATATTTATTTTTGGTAGCTATATACTACATTATGGACTATTTTAACAAATGCATAAATAAATTTTTTTAACCCTACTAGGTATATTGATATAGAAAAATACATGAGTTTAAGGTAATACACATAAACGAACAAGATTAATATCTCGAACACAGATTTTTCCTTGGGGTACAATAGCGTGACCAAAGAAGCAGTAGAAAAATCCTCAGAAATTTTAGTTGATCGCATAATCAAACATACAGGGCAAAGAATGACTATGGAGACTGGTCCTTCAGAATTTCAATTGATCGAGTAGAGCAAAAGTAAGGCAGTTAACTATCAATTGTCCTGTTGATTTTTTAGTCTCGACAACGAAACGATGGCATCGAATCTAAATACATCACCAGGTTCAAACTGTGCTTCAAGATCTTCAAAACTCTGTACAACTCTCAAATCCTTACCAACTCTTAAACGTTCCTGCGATTTTGAGAACCATTAAGAAGAAAAATGTAAAACGGAACAGAATGAAATTCGGATTTGAGAGAAGTTAACTTCCACCGCTTTCAGAAAAATAGCTAAACAAAGCAGCAGTTAATGCACCTGGCTCTGAGAAAAATAGCTAAACAAAGCAGCAGTTGATGCACCTGGCTACAGCGCCAGAGGGGGGGTGGGGGGTGTCGCACTCAAATTTTTAAATCTTTTTATGAATGTCATTGACCCCTCGTGTTCCAAAGATTTTTGTACCTCAAATTTCGTTTACTCTCCTACAATAGTCAAGCTCTGGTGCCGTATCCATGGGACATTGCAATAACACCGAAAAATGGAAAGCCGTAATATGCAAAAAACCCGAGTTTCATTAAGGTACCCACGGGAGGGTTACGCAGTTCTCTCCCATGAGTGGGATATAATTTACACTTTTTTTTGGAAAAAAGAAGATCCCCTCCCCTTCACTTAGAAAACGTAACTTCTTTTTAGCTATAAAGGCTCAAACTAGCACAAAGAAACCTACCTTAGCCACATATTCAGCTACTATAGCATTGATAACCTTCTTGATAACACGCTCATAAACATTCGAAGGTCCCAGAATTTCCAAGAGAATGTTTTTCGGTATCTGAAAGAAGCATTAGCTTAACAAACGTTGGAACTTAAACGAAGGGGTCTCAATTATTTGAAATATAGAAACAAGAGTTTTCCAATATATGTATAAGAAAAGAGAGTTCCATGCTCTAATTCTTTTAGCCATTCTACAACTCAAGAGTTGTTGCAACATAGAGTAAATAAAGTGTGAACAGTAACTTAATCTAAAGTTTCAAACTATTGACGTACAAACTGTAAATAGCATTGACACATATCACGTGGGACCTATGCTAGTATTTCATGTTTAAGCTTTTGAACATACCATTTGGAACTCGTATGGAAAAAAGGGTATCAGGGGTAATGGGAATCCCAGATGGAGAAAATTCAAATTTAATCATAGGTAGAAGCACAAGTCGAACTAAGGCATAAGGCATTGTGAATCCTTGGTAGGCATAAGACGCAAGTGTGGACGTCTAATTCAATGAAATCAAGTGTCCTAAGGGATAATATTCTAGAATCTAATAAATATTTAAATAGAATTTATATAATTCAAAAATGTAATTTACAAGCTTGTTGGACCGAGCGCTTGCCGTTTTCTAAAAACTATAGCTGGTGATAACGCTGCAACTCCAATCTTTTAAACCGTTAGCAACTCAGTTTGATCGCTCTACCTAGCAGGTGCAATTATTGCACTTCAACAATCCTCCTCCCAATAATTGCACCTCTTGCAATAAATGAGAATCGAACACGTAAACTTGGCTCTGATACCAATTGCTGGACCGAGTGCTTGCCGCTTTACCAAAGCTATAGCTGGTGGTAATGGTGCAACTCCAATCTTTTAAACCGTATAACTCAAGCGTCATGGTTCAATCGCTCTACCTAGCAGGGGCAATTATTGCATTTTAACAAAGCTATTTAACAATATTGAAACAAACATAATTAGTTTAAAAGAGAAAAGTAATTACTATAATTAGCTTCTAATCATGGAACTATTATCCACATTAAGGCAGGTTTGCACCACATCTCAAACTTCAAAAACAAATGAAAGCTGAAGCTTCAAGTTCAACGTGCACGCTTCATAGAATGGTTGCACCTTAGTTTGTGTTCAGGTGCAAAGACGAAGCATCACCTCATTCTTGTGCCTAGGTGCACACGTTGTGGACTTTCAATAACTATGAATTTAATGTGGATATTATTTTTAAGAAACAAAAAGTCTCATTGTGCCAAAATAAATACAATCACCCAACAATCCACAAGCTTTTATTCCACCAAGTGCGATTGACTATATGATCTTCCAATACCATTACGTCTCATCTCCTATATATTCTCATATATAGTTAATGAATATCATGATTAATCGTTAAATATCCAAGTTTTTTCTCTCCTATTAACATTGGTACTAGTCATGCATCTCCTAACTAAAGCCTCTATTCGTCGCCTTCAAGGTTCTCACCTTGGGCAAGGCAGATTCCACGGTATCAACATAATAAATAATTTTATCATAACTCTAACACAATAGCACCAAATTTAAAATGAGTTCAGAATTATAAAACTAATAGAAACCACAAGTTGACTGCATTTCTCCATAACTTTCAACTTGTTATCGTCGACCACAAACTCAATATCATCTCTGCGATCATCTTCCTCTTCTTCGGATGCAAAATCATCCTCGTGAAGTTCTCTTAGTATAGAGATTCTTCAGTTGAAGAAGTTTGGTGTTAACATTGTTAGGGCAAGCTAACAAATCACTTTTCTTGTTAGACTTTGGTCTAGAGTCGATAAAAAACTAACCTTTCTTTTAATTGCAATTTATTTTAAAAGTAAAAGAAATAGGACGCCTAGGCCCCGCATAAGCCGATAATCACCGCATAGGGTAGACCACCTAAGGCCACCTAAGCTGGCTGACTAGCACCTTTTCGTTTGCGGGTAGGTGCCTAGTGCCTAGAGCCTAGCCGGCAGCCTTAGCTGTTTTGTGTAACACTGGTCGCCTTTGTACATGTCCATACCGTCTCAAACATGTCTCTCTCAATTATTCTTCGACAGGCATAACCCCAATTTTATACCTAACATACTCTTTTCTTGGCATATCCATTATTACAAGTACGCAAAACCCACCTTAGCAACCTTATAGCTCTAACTCTAATCTTTATTCAAGTACCCACTTTACTGCACAAAATTCGATTCATATGACATAACAGACCAATGTAAAACTCTCTTTGGTTTCAGTGGTATCTTATGATCACACAACATACCATATGCACTTCTCCACTCCGACCATTCTATTTGTATTTGATGTGATATATCTCGATCATGCTCTCCATCTGTCTGAAAAATGATCCTAGTCCCGGATACTAAAAGATTTCACTCACTAGTTAATCAACATCTCCTATTGTAAGTAGTGCCTTGCATTCCTAAACTCTAGTATTGCTGATCTCAAATTCCATGTATTCCACCTTTGCTCTACTAAGTCTAAAACATTTCTCGCCAAGTTTGAAGCACCACACAGCATCAAAAGGTAAAGATGCAAGCATGGTGTTGCACAATATCAAAGCATGTGAAACATTTTTCATTCATAAGATACCATATAATGGCAATAACTACCCCTATATCACAGCATGCAACAAAATAAATCATATAATCACAAATTTATGTAATTAAACTCATCAACCATCTAGCATTTCAAAAGACTTCCCCATCCATAAATATATTGGTGGCCCATGTTCAACATCTAGCATGTGAGTATGCTGCTAGCTGAACTAATTATGCAAGTTCACGTAACACAAATAATGCATGGAAAAGTTGTACAAAACACTTGAAGAACTTACATTAGGTGTCTTTCCTGAGACATTGCAAGCATCAAAGATGGGAGGACAAGATTGATAAATAAAAAAAAAGGTTAGAGAAGCATATATAAAAATTTCAGAAACCAAATGAAATCAAAAAATTAAGTTTCAGAAACTTCAGTAGATCCTTACAGACTTTTACAAACATGTTTCGAACTTTTCATGATTAGTCAGGTTTCGTGAGTGGAATACCTCCCTTAACTCTTCGAAATCCTGGAATCGGCTGGGCATCAGCAACCATTTTGGAGAATACATCATCAAAAATTTCTTGGGTTTTGGTACCAGACACCTCTGCTGCGATCTGTTAATAGAAGTGAAGGTGAACGAAGTAAACACAAAAAAAAAGAAATGGAAGTTTTCTTACCTTTCTTCAGAAACAGAGCACGGTTACACCTTGGGTTTGTACCATTTCGATTGCAATCAACAGATTTAAACAAACTAATTATAAAGACAATAGCTCAATTTGCAGTTGGAAAAATTATTGAAAAAGTAGGAATAACTTTCATGAATTATTTAAATAACTACAAACATCAAAGAGCTCAATAGTTTTATTCTATTTACAGAAATAATGAACAATAGATGTCAACTAAAAATTGAACATTTTCAAGGTTTCTGATACTAGCATGAATCATGATGAACATTATATTGGGAAACATTTCTTTCCTCATGATATCACCAGCTCTACAGAACAGTTATATTTGGTTGGGCAGTGAAGATAACTCTTTTTTGGAAAACCAGTACGTAGGAAAAGAAGTAAATTCTAAGCCATGCATCATTTCAGGATATAGAAGTGTAAGTGAAAAATTACCAACCATGCACCAAAAAACATTAAAAAGAAGGCTTTTCGCTTGCCTTTAATTCGTACTCTTCATCAGTGTAGCTGGTTGTAACAGTTAAGTCTTCAAATGATTGAACTGAAGATCCATTATCTAGCACAACTGGCAAAACAGTCCCACCAAAGAATGAAGGTTGCCTCTTAGAATTATCTTAGGTTGCGTTTGGATGAAATATTTGATTTGGGTGGGGTGGTGGATGAATTTGACATGGGTAGAAGAATTAAACCTTGATTTGAAATGAGTAATGTGATAAGAGCATTTGAAATTTATTATAATTAGAATTATAATAAAGAGTTTGCTTGAGTGATGGCGAATTCAAACTGCAAATCAAAATTATCCAAAACAACTATAATAAATTTGAAATCCTACATTTCAAATCAATTAATTCAAATGCAGCATTAATCTATTCAAATGGAAAATATCTTACTTTCATACCTGGTGATACAGCCTTAAGAGCGAATTTATTGGTATTTCTGCATAATAGAAAAATTAGTGGCACTTGTCATTTATCAAAACTCCATATATGAACTACGTTTTAGTAGATGGCCTACAAAAAATGATCAATATAGCAAGGATAAATGACTGCAAAGAATTCGGCATGGATTTACATATGAAAATCACTTATTACTCCAACAAAGAGCGACCAACTTCTAGTGAAAGATGAACTCGGTGTCAAAAGACGAAGATATAGTTAAACCCTATTGAGGTTCACCAAGTATATTGCAGGACAAGACTGTTTGAATGAATTTATTGTCACAAGAACTCTGATCAATAATCTGATAGTGATCATGATAAGAATTTGATGTTTGCTCTGACCAAATCAAAGAATACAAAATCATCAGTTTATCACATTAATTATTCTGCTTCATATCCTTAATAGTTAATATGATGCATAAGGACTTTACTCGAGAAAAAATTTCTCACTTCATCACCTTTATGCTCCAATCTAAAGAAAGGAGCAAAATATAAACATGAAACATTGTTCAAAATTCAAAGACAAAGAGATGAAACAAGGATTGCTGCTTGTGTGAAGCAATGACAATTAAAGGAGAATTTGAATTTGACAGGCTAAAAATCAAGAATTACCTCTCTTGAAGTTGATACGCACCATAACCCAGTTTTGGAGAAAGGCATTTTCTTTTAGACCACTGATAAAAAATGGAGGCATTTTCCAATTGCCTTGAAACAATGATCATCTGTTCAGAAAATGTGAGTTCTTATGTCAATAATTCAGTTCCTTACTAGAACAGAAACTTCATGTATGTTCAAGCAATTTCATGGTTTCTTCATTAAGTACATCTTATTTTTCATAAAACAACTCATAAGGAAAAGATGAATAAAAATGTGACTCATCATAAGAAGAAAACATTGTGTGAGCATCAAATTTCACACAAAAATAGATATCAGTGCATACAAAATAAGTGAAATGAGACAACGAAAAAAATGCCTATGCCAAGAGAGACCACGTTACAATAAAAAACAAAAAGTCAACTTGAGCAAACACACAAATACAAAATAAAGGACGCTTACAAAACCTGCACAATACAAAGTCCAATCCTGCTAATATCAAAAGCTGACATATATACATAATTTTATTCAAAAAAGTCATTCCAAAAGAAAATAATGACCAGAAAGAAGGATGTGCCTTTTATAAGGAAGCTTGGCATACATACAAAGTCTTTCTGCTATAAGAATATTTCTTGCACTGTTCGCACTAGAGGCCAGCTATCTCAGTATGATCATTTTGATGCTGCTTTTCTTTCGCATATAGAACCTAAGGTAATAGATGAAGCCTTAGCTGACCCAAGTTGGATAGAAGCTATGCAAGAAGAGTTAAATCAATTTGCACGTAATAAAGTATGGCAACTTGTACCTAGACCTAAAAATCATTCAGTCATAGGAACTCGTTGGGTCTTTAGAAAGGCTTCGTTGATCATACAAATCCTGATTTTGTTTACAAACTGGACAAAGCTCTATATGGGTTGAAACAAGCACCCAGAGCTTGGTATGATACACTCACAAAGTTCCTGCTTGAGCATCAATTTACAATTGGCACAGTAGATAAAACGTTGTTCAAATTTTCTAAGGATGATCACGTTTTGCTTGTTCAAATTTACGTTGATGATATTATTTTTGGGTCAACTAACCCCAAACTGTGCAAGAAGTTTTATAAATTGATGCAGGACAAATTTGAAATGAGTATGATGGGGGAGCTGACTTTCTTCTTGGGCTTACAAGTGCGCCAGTTGGAGAATGAAATATTCATCAACCAGGCTAAATACACTAAAGAACTGCTGAAGAAATTCGGAATGGAAAATAGTTCAGCAGCGGCTACTCCCATGAGTTCCACAATCAAGATGGACAAAGATGAAGCTGGAACTGCCATTGAGGTATCTTTGTATCGTGGTATTATAGGCTCTTTGCTATACTTAACTGCTAGTAGACCAGACATTATGTTTGTTGTCTGTATGTGTGCTAGATTTCAAGCAGAACCAAAGCAATCGCATTACATTGCTGTAAAGCGAATATTGAAGTATTTAAAGGGTACTCCTAACGTGGGTCTTTGGTATCCCAAAGACTCAGGCTTTGAACTAATTGGGTATAGTGATGCAGATTACGCAGGTTGCAGGATTGATCGCAAAAGCACAAGTGGTACATGTCAATTTCTAGGGGATCGACTGATCTCTTGGTTCAGTAAGAAGCGAACGTCAATTGCCACATCAACTGCTGAAGCGGAATATCTTGCTGCTGGCAGTTGTTGCGCACAAATCCTATGGATTCAACATCAATTGAAGGATTATGGCATTGATGCTTCTGAAGCTCCTATTCTCTGTGACAACACAAGTGCAATTGCAATCACTCAGAACCCTGTGCTGCATTCACGAACCAAGCACATCGATATAAGGCATCACTTCATAAGAGACCACGTGCTAAAGAAGGATTTTCGGCTGGAGTATGTGTCAACTGAGCAGCAAGTAGCTGATATTTTCACAAAGCCTCTGCCGGACGCTAAGTTTTCTTATTTTAGAAACTCTTTAGGTCTTCTTGAGTTGCCTTAATTGTTTGTGTACTAACGCTTTTGCAGGTTGATAAGCCATTGCTTAAATCAGCAGCAGGTTTGTTGTTCAGGGGGAACGACTAGCTTACCTGCTGAAATAAGCGTTTCCTGCGTTTGGAGTATATTAGTCGTAGGGGGAACCAGGTGCTGATTTAATAAGCGTGACGTCAGCAGAACATGTTGCTGCTGGACATACTCAGCAGTTGCGTGTATACTGCTGGTGCTTATGAGTTATCAGCACTTGCCACCCTCAGCGCAATATCGAATCAGCAGTAGTGTTTATACACCTACTGTATCAGCAGTTGTGACTATATACCTTTGGCGCGAAGTTATCTATCTTTGTACTTTATTTGATTAAAATTTTGGAAAATGCTTTACACCGTACGATCAAAACTTTTTGAAAATTTTCAAATCTTTTTCCAAATTGTACGCGCTAACGGATGGTTGACACGTGTCTTACGATGCAAACAGTCACATCAACATTTTCTCTCTCCAAAAACTCTTTGCATTCTTTACTTATTTACCGCATGACTGTTCATTCTCTTTTACCTTGCATATTAGCTATCTATCGTATTTCTCTTGTGCGCATACTTTCTCTTGCAAAGATTTTACAGGCGTTATTTTCAACTCATCTACTATCAGCAATGGCCGCTTCTTTCTACAGCAACTCTGTTCATGTGGACTTCGACTCCGTTCTGGCAATGGAGAACCAGGGATTGCTCTATATGGGTTGAAACAAGCACCCAGAGCTTGGTATGATACACTCACAAACTTCCTGCTGGAACATCATTTTATAATAGGCACAGTTGATAAGACTTTGTTTAAATTTGTTAAAGATGATCACGTTTTACTTGTTCAAATTTATGTTGATATTATCTTTGGGTCAACTAACCCCAAACTGTGCAAGAAATTTTCTAAGTTGATGCAGGACAAATTTGAAATGAGTATGATGGGGGAGCTGACTTTCTTCTTGTGGCTTACAAGTGCGCCAGTTGGAGAATGGAATATTCATCAACCAGGCTAAATACACTAAAGAACTGCTGAAGAAATTCGGAATGGAAAATAGTTCAACAGCGGCTACTCCCAGGAGTTCCACGATCAAGATGGACAAAGATGAAGCTGGAACTGCCATTGAGGTATCTTTGTATCGTGGTATTATAGGCTCTTTGCTATACTTAACTGCTAGTAGACCAGACATCATGTTTGCTGTCTGTATGTGTGCTAGATTTCAAGCAGAGCCAAAGCAATCGCATTACATTGCTGTAAAGCGAATATTGAAGTATTTAAAGGGTACTCCTAACGTGGATCTTTGGTATCCCAAAGACTCAGGCTTTGAACTAATTGGGTATAGTGATGCAGATTACGCAGGTTGCAGGATTGATCGCAAAAGCACAAGTGGTACATGTCAATTTCTAGGGGATCGACTGATCTCTTGGTTCAGTAAGAAGCGAACGTCAATTGCCACATCAACTGCTGAAGCGGAATATCTTGCTGCTGGCAGTTGTTGCGCACAAATCCTATGGATTCAACATCAATTGAAGGATTATGGCATTGATGCTTCTGAAGCTCCTATTCTCTGTGACAACACAAGTGCAATTGCAATCACCCAGAATTCTGTGCTGCATTCACGAACCAAGCACATCGATATAAGGCATCATTTCATAAGAGACCACGTGCTAAAGAAGGACGTTCGGCTGGAGTATGTGTCAACTGAGCAGCAAGTAGCTGATATTTTCACAAAGCCTCTGCCGGACGCTAAGTTTTCTTATTTTAGAAACTCTTTAGGTCTTCTTGAGTTGCCTTAATTGTTTGTGTACTAACGCTTTTGCAGGTTGATAAGCCATAGCTTAAATCAGCAGCAGGTTTGTTGTTCAGGGGGAACGACTAGCCTACCTGCTGAAATAAGCATTTCATGCGTTTGGAGTATACTAGTCGTAGGGGGAACCAGGTGCTGATTTAATAAGCGTGACGTCAGCAGAACATGTTGCGGCTGGACATACTCAGCTGTTGCGTGTATACTGCTGATGCTTATAAGCTATCAGCACTTGCCACCCTCAGCGCAATATCGAATCAGCAGTAGTGTTTTTACACTTACTGTATCAGAAGTTGTGACTATATACCTTTGGCGCAAAGTTATCTATTTTCTTGTGCTTTATTTGATTAAAATTTTCGAAAATACTTTACACCGTACGATCAAAGCTTTTTGAAAATTTTCAAATCTTTTTCAAAACAGTACGCGCTAACGGATGGTTGACACGTGTCTTACCATGCAAAAAGTCACATCAAAATTTTCTCTCTCCAAAAACTCTTTGCATTCCTTACTTATTTACCGCATAACTGTTTATCTTCTCTTACCTTGCTTATTTGCTTTCAATCGTATTTCTCTTGCACATATTTTC
>KQ998209.1:591868-642997 GCA_001598015.1 Dorcoceras hygrometricum
CACGACCCGTGGCCGGGTCTACCCGAGCAGAGCTCTGCCCTAACTTGAGTCAATATTTCTAACAAGTAACCTAGTGACGTCGAGCAGGTCTATTTCTTGCTCATAAATCAAGTGGGCTTTGTTACCCACAAATCATGAAAATTTAGATTTTACATACTGAGCATGTCGGGCTTTCAGTTGTAAAGGTAGGGCTGCAACTCGAGGTTTTTGTCAATGAAAGTTGGATTTTGAGTGCCAAGAGTGCCGAGCAGGTCAAGCTTTTGGTTACTCGGTTAAGGCTGCAATCCAAGGTGTTTGACAATGAAAATTGGGCTCTGAGTGCCGAGCAGATGGGGCTTTTCGTTGTACTTTGGTAGGACTAATACCCCAGGTGTTTGCCAATGAGAGTTAGGCTTTGATTATCGAGAACGTCATGATTTAGTTATACTCTGATGGGACTACTACCCGAGTTGTTTGCAAATAATAATTGAGCTTTTAGTATCGAGCACGTCGGGCTTTTAGTTTGACTTAGGTAAGGCTGATACCTGAGGTGTTTGCCAATGAGAATTGGGACTTTGAGTGTTGAGCAGGTTAGGCTTTTAATTGAACTCAGGTAGGGCCGCTATCGGAGGTCTTTGCCAATGAGAATTGAGTTTTGAATGTCTAGCAGATCAGAATTTTAATTGTATTCAGGCAGGGCCGTTACCTGATGTGTTTGCCATTGAGAATTGGGCTTTGAGTGCGAGTAGCTCGTCCTTTTATTTGTACTCAGGTAGGGCTACAACCCGAAGTGTTTGTCAATTAAAATTTGGTTTTGAGTGCCAAGCAGGTCAGGATTTTAGTTGTCCGCAGGTAGGGTTGCTACGCGAGGTGTTTGCCAATGAGAATTGGACTTTGAGTGCCGATTAGGTCAGGCTTTTAGTTGAACTCAAATAGGGACCCGAGGTGTTTGTCAATGAGTATTAGGATTTGAGTGCCGAGCATGTCAGGCTTTTAGTTGAACTCAGGTAAGGCTGCTGCCCTAGGTGTTTGCCAATGAGAATTGGAATTGGAGTGTCGAGCAGGTCGGGGTTTTAGTTGTACTCAGGTAGGAATGCTACCTGAGGTGTTTTCCAATGAGAATTGGCTTAATTGATGATCAGGTCGGGCTTCTAGTTGTAATCAGGTAGGATTACTACCCGAGGTGTTTGCTAATCAGAAATGTGATTCTAGTACCGATCTGGTTGGGCTTCATAGTATCGAGTTAGTCGGGCTTGTGCCAACAAGAGTTGGGGTTTATGGTGACGAGTTGTCAGTATTTGTAGTACCGAGATGGTCGGGCTTGGCGCCAACATGGTGCTGAGCTGGTTGGGATTAGTGCCAACAAGAGTTGGGTTTTATAGTACCGTGCTGGTCGGGCTTTGTAGTATCAAGCTGGTCGAGATTGGTGCTAACAAGTATTGGACTTTGTAGTGCCGAGCTGGTCAGACTTTTGACTGTGATCGAGTAGGGTTGCTACTCCAGGTGATTGGATTAATCAGCAAGAGCTTCACTTGATCGAATCAACTTGTGCCAAAATATAATTTTTATTTAATAAAGTAATCAATTTATAGAAAAAATAAGAACTGACCTAAGCATAATATTTTCGTATGTGAACGATATTCCAAAGTCGTCGGCCTCTTCTCTAAACTTATTTATTTCTGCGAAGGTTCAAGTCGGGTAGAGGATTGACCTATGATCGTCGAGCCAGGACCTTTTCTTCTGTTTTCAGCCACAATGGTGAGGCAATTTGGAATGTTGTTAGACCCTGGTGATCGGGGCCTCGTGGTGAGTTCTCAGCATTGTTACTGTTGTTATCTCATGTCTCCTGGAATCTAATTCTTATGGATGGCTTATTCCTTTTTTCTACATTGTTGTTCCCACAGACGGTGCCAATTGAATGTAATCGAATTTTTCTCAGTCGACGGGCTGTCATCAGATCGGGAGATCAGGAGCTCTCACCTTGAGATATGATACATCAGAATACAAACAGATCGGTTCCTCGGGAGAGAACGCCATGGGGTACCACTACGTCTGGTCTTTGGGAGAATACAACTCAGGGTAAGCCTAAACAATTGATGAAATTATTTTATGTCGGGTGACCCGAAACAACAAAAATAAGTTAGACGGTACCAGAAGTGTTTTCGATGAAGTCCTCCGATGCTTAAGTCAGGTCGGGTGGTCGGATGATCGGGAGCAAGAGTGATGGTCCCGGAAATAGGATCACTAAGCAAATAGGAGTTCAGAAGGGGGGGGTTGAATGAACTCCTTCGATTTTTCTATTTCAAAATCCTTTTAAAATGTTTGGATCTCAGTTTTATGCAAACTTCTCAGCCAACAAAATATGTGCGGAATAAGGCTGATTGGTTTGTGAACAATGAACAATGCGCAACAGTAAATAAATGCGTAAGTAAGAGATTGAGTCAAGAGTTTGTTTCTGGAAGTTCGGATATCAATATCCTACGTCTCCCCTTCTTCCTCCTCGGAAGGTAGCACTAAAAGACTTTGATGTGAGTAGCCTTTCTACAAACACCCGATCCCGTAACCCGCAGCTACGAGAACTCCTAGCGCTTTACAACACTTCACGCAGACTTCGCTGCTGGTTTTTACAATGCTTGAACGTTTTACGAACTTCTTTGAATAGACAGTTCGGTACAGACTCTATCAAATATATCAATGAGAACATGTATTTAGAGACTGTAAATATCATCTGGTTTCAACAATGAACAACCAGAAGATTGACTCGAATATTTTTCTAATGAAGATCAAAAATGATAAGTTCTTCGAGTCTGAGCTTTTTGAAGATATCAACGAAGTGAAAGCTCTGTAGAGATTTTGGCAGCGTTACAGCAATAGATAATTAGCGAAGTGTCTCTTCTTCAACACCGCTGCTGATATTTATAGGCTTCGACTGCAACGGTCATATTAACTCTCCAAAGAAAATGAATCCCGTTTGAATTACTGCCAAAATCGTACACCGTAATTCCTGCTCCACTACAAGGTAAACTGCTCATACACAGAGCCAATTTGTCTTCTTTCCATTTTTGTGCAAGCATGGAAAAACGGCCTCTGTACACTGTACTATTTTCCCAAAATAGTACCTAACTTGTCTCCTCAATTCCAGGCAACTGTACGATCCAACAAATCTTTTCCTTATGAACAAACGATCGTATTTGAATCACTTGAGCTTGCGCCTGAAATAAGTTTGGTAACCAGCACTAACTTCCATCATCGTTGTCAAAGAACTTCGACTGGAATAACGCTTAGAAGAAATCACATGCTGATATGCATATGCGTTTTTCAATCTGCTGAATCCTTTAGTGATGAAACGATGTCGTGTCAACTTATTCAAGTGACACCGTTTTGCTATCTTTGTAAAGCATCTGCTGGTTAACAACATGTAGCTATCTGCTGATATCTCTAAGGAACGCTTCTGCTGAACTGTGCACTCCAACGACGTCGTTCTAACTTATGAAAACGCTGTCGTTTACACTTTTAGCAAAACACGCTGAAACTCAAATAGATACTCGCTGATCGAGACAACAACATCTGCTGAATGCTCTTCAAGGAAGTATCTGCTGAATCTCTCTGAATACAAATCAACCACTGAAAGCATACCAACTGCTGAATTACCACTTGAATACCCCAACTGCTGAATTCGCTACTGTAGAAAAATAAACTCCTGCGACAACCGATTGTCCAATAGCATCTTATCTTATTTTTGTTATCACCAAAACTTATAAATTTTATCCTAACAAAGAGTATGTGTAAAAGTTAAGAGCTTGTCTCATTGTGAGAGAGTAAAGTGACGCGTACCTGAATTTTTATATAGAGACTAGGTGGTTAATGTGAGCGATTTACCTGGCGGGTAAAGTGCTGGAGAGAGTATTACGTCTAGTACTGCGCCTATGTTGATCATTTCCTAAGCGATATTGTTGTCCTAACTTTTCGGAATGATACTAATTCAATGCAATACTCATACCGTGCCATCAGAGACGAGATTGAAAATATGTCCACGGCTTGCATCTAGACATTTGCTCGATCGTCTATGTCACGTGATGATATGCTCAAGGATAAATGGTCCTTGGGCTGAAGCTCAAAGATGATATGTCCTGGACTCCGTGACGACTTAATTAAGGGTTATGGGTCATCGAATCCTGAGGTAACCATTATTATATAATACTAGATTGATGTCTTAACTAAAGAAGTTTGTTGGATAATAAAAAATGGATGGGAAAAGGGACAGGACTAGGTGACTGTCCCGTGTTCAATGACGTCAGTTCACCCAACATCACTAAATGATTATCAGGACCTAAATGATATGTACATAACATAATATTTTTTGGGTCAGTCATTATTTTTATTTGACAGATTGGAGTTCCAACCGTACGACCACCCCGTTCAACACGTTTTGGCATAATTTACGCTCATGGTTTATATTTGTTTGATAAAAAAAGAGAAACTTATAATCATTGACTTGTTTGGGATTAAGTCGTCATATGTATCTCCACACAAATTACACGTTTATCTAGGTATTTGCATTCAGTTCCATGATCTCTAGGTACGTGATGATAACATATTACTAATATCATTCAAAATAGTTTCAGCCTATCAAATTGTACTAAGAAGTAAATAAATATAAGAACGGTGTTTATTTTTTTTATATGTAATAATAATAGCAATAGTTTTGATCTTATTAAGTAACATCTATATCTACCTATTCCCACGTTGAAATCAGAATCATCCGGTGGACGTTGTGGCCCATGAAACCATTTGAATATGTTCACATGCTATTACATGTTAAATACTCACAGTATAGACTCCAGTGGAATTTATATATATACAGTATTAGACAACCTCCTTAGGTTTTAGGGTTAAATTACAATTTCATTTTTAATAAGATATAAGACCTTGAATACAGTATACTCTATGCTTCAATCTATATACCTAGGAGTGTGTTAAATATCTCACGATTAACCAAACAGCACACGGTTAAAACTTATAGGACATGTAATCGAGTTGACTACTAAAAATATAAGATAGAAAAAATTATATGACTAAATTAAAATCGAATATATATTTATGTCGTAGGATATTCTTCTCAATTCTTTTTGAACAATTCTTATGACAAAAATCCCAAAAGCATGATAGAAAAGAACGCCAAAGCTTTCATCGTTTAGTGCCCTGGTGGAATAAATTTTTTTAATACCTGACTTTTAGACGTTTAATTTATCAATATCTGTCGAACTTGAAGGCCCAAATTGTTGACTTTCAACTTGCTAATCCTGCAATAAACAAACAATAAATAGATTTGGGTGTCCTACATATTCACGTAGCCAGTCAGTAAAACCTTAGATATTCATCATATAGATGAACTTGAGGGGTTGTAAACTATGTCAGTGAAAATTGGAGACTATCTTAAAGATGGAAAAATTCTATCCATAGACATCTAAATATGGATTATGGGCTAAAAAGTTCGTAGATCCCATTCTTATATATATGTGCTTATTCTTCCCTCAGTTACAGAAATTATTCATATTCTAAAACATCACTTTTATGTCCATCTAGTGCATGCAAATCATCATTCCATATGCACACAAAGTAGTGGAATTAACCTTACGCAGAATTATCTTATATTTCAAAACTAAAAGTTGATTTTGATCATCTTTACCATAAAACAATCATCAATCGCATCATATTATCTTTAAATTTTAAATAGAAGCAAAGATAGTTGAACCCACCATATCCCGTCACTGAGCTTACAAATCTTTCAATCGTCGTTGATATTTCTCGAATCCGTCATTATTTATTCATCCATTATGGAGGTTTTGAAACATGTCGCGTATCTGAATAAAGGAATATAAGTCTCAGATATAATAATCATAAAAAAAAAATTACGTGACCAATATAATTACGGCGCTAAATTATTATTTGTCAGTCGATGAGGGGCTATAATCAGTACCTAAAGGTTAGGTAATCATTCACTCTGTTCCTATTTTCGTTGCTAATTTAATTATTTAGTTCACATTAGAAGAAGGGATATATATATATATATATATATTGCGAGGATATCAAACTCCCGCTTTATCATTTTCAAGCTTATTTTTCGTTACGTGGTTGTCTCGTTATATTGTCTAATTTTCATATTAACTTTATAAATTTTGATAAAGACATAAAAAAATATTAATCAACTCAGAGAAGAATCGATCAGTTCAAGACAGAATATACTGTGTTGACGGTTGAAACCATATCAGAATTAAACTGATGTACAAGAGCTAAGTTGGTTAAGGTCAAACCAACCCAGAGACTTAGAGATACTAGCTAAGCTGGTCAAGGGACACAGCTCAGAGGTTTTAGTTCGAAGCAAAGCTGGTTAAGGTCAAACCAGCTCTGATGGTTTAACCAAGTTGGTTAAGGACAAACCAGCTCGGAAAAACAGAGCTGGAATCTTTCAGGTTATCAGTTCATAGAAGAGCGTTTGAGTTTAGATTAGATTACAAGAGCATAGTTTATCGAAACAGAACAGATGAAACAGTTTGTATTTAGTACAGTTGAGAAAACAGCTCGGAACAGAACAGCTTAGAGAGCAGTTCAACGTACAGAAACCAGATCGAAAACCAACAGAGTAAGGATAACTTGGCAAAATGGATTTCAGATTACTTTGAGGTTTCATACAGATTGATGTGAAGTGTTTGATCTCTCTAAATTGATTTGTAGTCGTTGGAACTACTTTGAGTTAATCCCAAATATACAGAGATATGTTTTCAGCAAGAGTCGGCGCAGAGTATACTAAAAAGAAAATAAGCATTTAATGGAGGTGTACGAGAATAGTTGTGACGCCCGAACCCAACGAGGTCCTGGCCACCAATACAACTGTTGGAGGTCCTTGTACATTTTCGTACTTCCTGGATGTACTGAATATGGAGTTGTATGAGCTTCTTTCAAAAGATCAGCTCTTAAATCATCTACTTGAGGTACCCAGATTCTGCCCAAATACCTAACAATTCCATCTTCTGAAAAATAGAGGCTACTGCCTCTTTCTTTATCTTGTTTAACTCATTTCTTCAATTGTTCATCTTGCAGCTGACCTTCTCGAATTTGGTCTAACACATTTGATCTTACTGAGAGGTTTGCTAAGATCACATCATTACTACTGCTGAACACTATTTCAAGTCCAAACCTTTCAATTTCAGTCGACAATGGCTTTTGAACAACCAGCTACGACAATCCCACCGATTTTCTACTCAATGCGTCAGCTACCACGTTTGCTTTTCCTGGGTGATAACTGATAGTACAATCATAATCCTTAACCAGCTCCAACCATCGCCTCTGCCTCATATTCAATTCTTTCTGGGTAAAGAAGTATTTCAAACTTTTGTGATCTGTGAATATCTCACACTTCTCAGGCATCAGTGTAAATCACAAATTTTCCTTCATCAGTCGGCATAGTTAACACTGGTGCTTCTATCAATGCTTGCTTCAACTTGTCAAAACTGTTTTGACATTCAACTGTCCAGTTATACTTCATCTATTTCCTTCTTAACGTAGTTAAGGGAACAGCTATCTTATAGAATACTTGGATAAATCGCCTATAGTATCCAGCTAAACCCAAGAAACTCCTTATCTCTGCAACATTCTTTGGTACTGGCCAGTCTCTAACAGCTTCTACTTTAGCTGGGTCTACTTCTATTCCATCCTTAGAAATAACATGGCCTAAGAATGATACATTCTCCATCCAGAACTCACATTTACTAAATTTAGCAAACAGTTTCTTATCTTTCAAAATTTGGAGAACAATTCGTAAATGTTGAGCATGCTCCCGTCTGGTCTTAGAATACACTAAGATGTCATCAATGAAAACTACTACAAACTGGTCCAAAAATGGTTGAAAGACTCTATTTATTAAATCCATAAAAGACGATGGAGCATTCGTAAGTCCAAAGGACATAACTAGGAATTCATAGTAGCCATATCTAGTTCTAAAGGCTGTTTTGTAAACATCAGATGCCTTAATTTTCAGTTGATGGTATCCAGACCTCAAGTCGATCTTAGAAAACACTACTGACCTTTTCAACTGGTCGAACAGATCTTCTATCCTAGTCAAGGGATACTTATTTTTAATTGTCAATTTGTTCAACTCCCGATAATCTATACATAGCCTCATACTTCCATCATTTTTCTTAACAAATAAAACAGGGCTCCCCAAGGGGAAGTACTTGGTCTAATAAACCCCTTCTCCAACAGATCCTGTATCTGTTCTTTCATTTCTGATGGAGCTAATCGATATGGTGGTCTAGATACTGGAGCAGCTCCTGGAACCAAATCAATTGAAAATTCCAGCTCTCTGTCTGGTGGTAGTCCCTGGATGTCTTCTGGAAAAACCACAGGGAATTCTTTTACTATCTCTACGTTTAATAGCTGAGATCTACCAGCCGTTGATAAGGATGACACAACTCGGGAACTCTATCAATATGCTTGGCTAAAAACTGGAATGACTTTCCTATTGGTGGGTTAACAACTACCATACGTAGTTTGAAATCAATTAATACACATACTTAGTTAGCCAATCTATCCCCAAAATCATATCAAACTCTAGCATCGGCAATACAATCAAATCAGCCGTAATCTTGTGTCCTTGAAGTTTAAGCTCTAAACTCCTAATCAGCTCATGAGACACCAGCTGTTCTCCTGAAGGTACTGATACACAATAACCTACCAATACTTGCTCCGGCTGGATGGGCAGTTTCTTAAAAAATTCAGCCGCAATGAATGAATGTGTAGCTCCTGAATCTATTAAAGCCAGAGAAGGAAATCCAGCTATCGAAATTTCACCTGTGACTACTGTCGAGTCTGGATTGGCTTGATCAGTGGTCATTACGTAGGCTCTACTGGTTACCAGCTGCTTGGATTTTGGACAATTCTTCATAATATGTCATGGCATCCCACATTTATAGCAGAAATTTTGTCCAAGTCAGCATTGTCCAGGATGAGATTTCTGGCACTTAGGACACACTGGACTATTATTACCAGCGGGAACAGAACTAATAGGTTGAATCATAGAGGCTTTTTCTCTTGAGGCCTCTGCTGGTTCTTGTTCTATTTCTTGAATGGCCTCTGATCCTTCTGCTGAAAGGCTTGTCTCTTCTGCTGCCTTTCCTCGTCAAGATCCTTCCAATCCCTTTCAATTTGCAGGGCTCTATCCACTGCTTCTCTGTAAGTCCTTGGCATGGATAGCCTAACATTCATTTTGAACATAGGCTTCAATCCTTCAATGAAATGATTCAATTTCTCTTCTGGGTCTCTCCCAATCAATGGCACAAAGTAGCACCCTCTTTCAAATACACGTGCATATTCTTGCACAGTTAAACTTACTTGTTTAAGGATCAAGAAATCTCTCTTCAGTTCAGACCTTTTACCAGCTGGGAAGTATTGTTCAAAGAATACTTGCTTGAAATCTGCCCAAGTTAGGTTCAGCAGATCCACAGATAATTTGGCTCCTTCCCACCAAATCACTGCATCTTCCCTTAACATATAGATAGCACACCTAGGCCTATCTAAATCAGGCGTCTGGAGGTACTCAAAAATAACCTCCATGGATTTGATCCAGCTCTCAGCGACTAGTGGATCAGTAGTACCACTAAACTCCTTGGGTTTCTGTCGTCTGAACTTCTCCTGGGGATCATCATTACTTGGTCCCCTGCTGCTGGAAGATTGCCCATTGTCTCTGTTATTTTGCTCTACCAGCAGTCGTAACAATTGAGTAATATTAGCACTATCAGTAGTGGTTCCTTCTAAAGGAATACTTCTTCTGCCTCGTCCTCTTCCTAACATCTTATATTCTATAGCTCGTAATCCACCAGATACATTTATCAGAACATGCTAAAATAAAAGACAATGCTCTGAAAATAAAACTCACAACTTAGAGGAACAGTCGATGAACTTTGATCCAGCTGATGGTGCGTGTGTTTATCTCAGGAACGTTGCTCCGATACCATGTTGTGACGCCCGAACCCAACGGGGTCACGGATTTGGGGGTAATTAAAAATTTTCGAAACAAAAGAAGGGCTAAAAGATAATTTGTTATAAGCTGTATCTCTTATAACTTCAAAAGAAATAGGAACTCTAAGACAAAGTTAACAAACATATATTTGCGCGCCAACTACTGAAACTTGTTTGCGGAAAACAGAGTCTAATATATAATTTTGCAATTGCGATTACAACACCCGAATTTCTACATGAATAAATAGCTGTCGTAATTGATTTCAATACAGTACTTCTAACATACAAAACAACGACTGCTACGACACGAAAGACATTGGCCATTGACAAACACACATCACCCAGCAGCTGATTCACATTTCACCACCTGTTCGCTCCTCAGCTGTCGCACCTGCACCATTTTAAAAGTTAATGAGCCTAGGGGCTCAGCAAGTAAAACCTGAATACTAACAAGTTCAAATACCAGGTGGACATCTGATCATTTCATAAGTTAAAGGAACATCAATGCGTAAACATTTCTTAAACATTCATAAGCTTGGAGACAAGGAAATATAACCCAGATCTCAACATCAACATTTTCTTTAGATTTATGGCTCAGAAGCTCTCTTTAGGTTCGTGTTGCACCTGATCAAGTGACTACTGATATCAGCCTTAGCCATTGGCTTCTTTACGTTGGGGCAACCGACATATAGACGACTGCTCACCCTTCTCTTTATGACCGTATGTTATCTTTGCCATAAATCTTAAAAATAACTTTTGTTCCTTTAACATTCTTTCCTAAAACTTTCTTAAAATCCTCGGGTTCCATCATTTAAAACTCTTGCTTCCACTTTAAAATTTTACTAAGTATCGAATTCGAACTTTTGGATTCATAACATGTAATGAAACCAGTCTCAAGAGAAACCAGTCGCAAGATAGAATCAAACGTAGTGAACAGTACCAGTTGCAACGAATAGGAACCAGTCGCAAGACAAGAACCAGTCGCAAGGTCTCATATTAAATAAAACGGCGTCGTTAGTGCAAGAAAAGCACTAACATACGTAAAACCAGACGCAAGTATTTTACTAAAAGAAACCAGCTGGAAAGTTTTTTTTAAATGAAACGACGTCGTTAGCATATCGACAAGCCGCAGGAAAAATGTTAACAACCAGTCGCAATGAACAGTAGAAACCAGACGCAAATTTTGGAATGTTTCATACTAAGCAAAACGATGTCGTTCAAAGAAATTTGTCGCGACAATAAAACCAGTCGCAAGAAATGAAACCAGCTGTAAGGAATAGAAATCCAGACGCGATGAATGGTACCAGTCGCAAGACTAATCTCAGCTGTAATGAACAGTACTTAGAAACGAATAGAGCAACTGCTGAACTATTACAACAAATGCATCTGCTGTACAACAAATGCATCTGCTGGTGAACAGTGCATCTGCTGAATTTTACGAAAGCAATGTAACTACTGGATTTTACAATAAGAATGCATCTGCTGGTGAACAGTGCATCTGCTGAATTTGAACTTAGTATTTGTAATATCAAAACAACAACTATACTATCAGTCGTTGCCTATCAAACCAGACTTCATACTGATTCAACTAGCATCTACCGATTTCATAGTTATCAAATTCTAATATTACAACTACTAAATTGAAGAACATTCATAAAAATTCTGTGAATAAACTCGAATCCTCAGTATTTAAAACATCATAAAATCTCGGAAAAACATTCTTGGAAGCATCATAAACATCAAAACATCATTTTCGAACCCATCTTTCTTTCCTTGAACATGTATAAAATTATTTTAAACATGAACTTTAAACATAACATAGCATATAGGCAAGGAGACTCAGAAACATCAATATATGCTTTAAATGGTGAGTCAAGAATCAACTTTTACTTGCCTTAAATGAAGCTTTGCAACAAAAACCGATTCCTGCAGAACTATTCTCCTAGAGCGATACACGAACTTTTTTGGAAAATATTTGAAGAACACTAAATATTTTCTTTACAAATGATAAAGATCTTGTTTTGAAAACATGTTTAAATATGGAAGGGATTAGTGGCAAGCTACTTGTGAAATCAAGCATGACACACTTAGAAATTTTGGTAGCCTTAAATGAAGCTTTGCAACAAAAACCGATTCCTGCAGAACTATTCTCCTAGAGCGATACACGAACTTTTTTGGAAAATATTTGAAGAACACTAAATATTTTCTTTACAAATGATAAAGATCTTGTTTTGAAAACATGTTTAAATATGGAAGGGATTAGTGGCAAGCTACTTGTGAAATCAAGCATGACACACTTAGAAAATTTGGTAAAATTCCCTTCCTCTTATTTTAATTTGTAAAACACCAAACCTTTTCCACAAGAAATCATTTGTCCTCCTTAAAAATATTTTCAATCATTTTAAAACCTGCTTGTGCACTACCCTTGGAGTCACCTGCTGAAACCAGCCATGTCACACTTATCTTCTAAAATTAAAAGATCAGCGATACATAAACATTTCAAAATATCCATTATAAAATGAACAATGCATAATGTGGTCCTAAGGATTTTGGGGCGTTACAATAGTACAAGCATTTAAGACGCCGCAGTTGTTTCACTTTAGATACATACGACGTGTCTACTGGTAACATTTATTACCGTTGTATCCAAAGGATATAAATTGAAGAGCATATCGGATTGAGAATACTCTACGATCTACCAACCTATTTCTCACACAACTCTCGAACTGCTGAATTAACAAGTTTTCAAGAGCAAAAACAGAGTTCATTCTTCTTGAAACAGCTCAAACAGAAAGTGACATACACAGGTAGATTTTTATCAATCCTTTGTGTCACACAATATTTGTACACACACTCTGTAATTTTGAGTCTACACTGTAAAATCATAAATAGAGAGTGAGAGTGCTAGAACAACATAACAGCTTAGAGTTGTATCTTTATATTACCGAGCAAATCCCGGATCTGTGTCTGATTGTGAGATTACTAGGAGTTTTTACAGCTCTTGGCTGTCGGATCGGGTTTTTAAAAGAGTTGTATCAATCAAATCTTCTAATGGAAATCTTGCCTATTGAGGAATAAGGGGAGACGTAGGAGATTAAACTCCGACTTCCAAAAAATATTCTTGATCCCTTATCTTTTACGTTTACGCATTTTTCTGTTCATTGTTGAATCGTGTTTTTCCGCATAAACATTTTTATTACACGAGACAACAACATATCACTGAGAATCCTCCAAACTGATAACACAACTTAGAGTTTAGCTACGATTTGTAAAATATTTTGAAATAATTTTTCGTTAAAATTAGCCGAGGAATTCATTCACCCCCGCTTCCCCTCTGAACTCTCGAGCTGGTTTTTCGATCCTAACATTAACTATTATTTTTTTACTTTTACCATTATATCCTATTTAAATATTTAATTACTTCATTTAATAAGGTTAAGAGGGGGGAAATATTTTATAAAATTTAGATTTTCAAAAATTTTCTTAATATGTGTGAAAACATATATAGGACTTACTGAGTAAGATCTATGTCTATTTAATAAACATACTTAACTATTTACTTACTTCATTTAATAAGGTTAAGAAGGAAAATTGTTTTATAAAATTTAGATTCCAAATATTTTTCTTAAGGTGTGAAAACACGTATAGAACTAAATGAGTCAGACGAAGGGACATATAGGTGTTGGAATCGAAAAAGATCGGATCGTACGGATTTTAACACCATTTAAAAATAGCACAAAACATAACACTAAAATGCACGATCTGATTGAGTTACAAAAACTCTGGTTCTTAAATATTTGAGCATGGGTTATGTCGAGTTTGGTTAAAATGTCAAGTAGAAAATACTCGACATACTCTTTTAAAAACTTAATTTACAAAATATTTGAAGTATGCATGAATCAAAATAAAGAAAGTACTCAAATATTTGTTTCTGAAAGTTCGAAGCCACTGCTTCTACGTCTCCCCTTATTCCAAAACTGGAAGGCTCTGCGGGAAGACTTTGATTCATACAACACCTTGTATAAACTCACATCAGCTGGGATTTATCACATCGCCACCTTGAGACTCCAAGACTCCACACTGCATATGTTTAACGTCTCTATGTCAAGACTAAAAACACCAAATGTAACGTCTTTGTGTGAAGATAACACTCGTCTAATCTGATTCACTCATCTAATTTGTTTCAGCTCATCTCGCATATATGTGAGTGAATGTGTATGTGAAGATTATTCTGTTACAGTGTATATTCTCATGTATCCTCACACACTGTCGTCTATCTAATTATCTTCAATGCATTTGAATGACCTCTCATTCTTCGTCTCATGTCTCTCTCTCTCTCTCTCTCTTCCTTGTTTCAATTCTAATTTTTTATAACATCTATTCTGATATGAACTTTGGACATAAGTTTATAGCCATAGCAAAAGGCTTCACTAAAGTTCTGAATACTTTTACTTGTTTTCCTTTCTTCGTACTGGTTTGATTGAGGCTCTTCTAATCTGTAACTGGTCTAAACTGATCTTTCATCGTACTAAGAAAATGAGTTAAAACTTGTTGTGTTCTATGTGACTTGATTGTTCAAATCGACTTGTCCTTCTGACTAGTCTGATCTGATTCGAACTCTGTTCTGATCTGTTTGTTTCTCTAAGTTGATCTATTTACTTATCTGATTTGTCCGATCTCTATTTAGATCAGAACTGTTCTTCTCAACTGAGTTCAGCTCTTCACTTGTAAAATCCATCTGATCTGATCTAAGCTATATTCTGCTTTGGTCAATTTTCATCTTGATCTACGCACTCAACTAAACTCATTAGAAACATTATAACAAGTTTTGCGTTCATTGAATTATGAAACAATAGGACTAAATGAGTGAGACGGTGTGAGTGAATCTCTTTCACTCAATGCCTAGAAAGTAGTCGAGTCACAATTGCATATACAATTAAAAAATGATCACGACTTTAGTATATTCATGCTTGCGGAAAAAAACTATTCCATTAAATGTTGACGACAATGATGAAATATGCTAATTTATTTTGAATCCAAATGTTTTTGTATATGCAGCACTGACAAAGCAAGATGACGGTTATATCAAATTGGAAAGTCAGTGGTGCACCTTCAAGAAATGGGGTGTTGGAACAATTATTTCCTCGCAGATAGATCATAGAGTGACACACAACTTACTCATCAAACTTTTAGAGCATATCCGTCTACATACTCCACTCTCGTATTCTCTAGATATATATAACAATTGAATAAGTATCGTATTAAATTGAATTTAATTAAAGATGTTTCCAAGTCCATTATTTAAATAAAGAAGTAAAGGAATGCTGAATGAGCTCTTAAGGAAGAAAATATTTACGGAACAACCGATGTCCATAGATGAATCATTTCATGCATAGCTGCTTAACTAACAACAAAAAAAAATTGCATAAATGAGCGGCTGGCCGGGGACGATGGCTCCCACGGATCATTTTGCCTGTTTTTCCGGCGAAACTTCCCCATCTACATCCCGATCTTCCACCATACCAGCGTGTCATTGCGTTGGACTAAAAAGGTTAATTGATCATTCGTATAATATTTACTTATATTTTTTATTTAAAAATATTATAAAACATATTTCACTTGTTCTTTAAAAAACTATGTTTCAAAATAAGTTTTTAAAAATATTTTATAAAAATCTTATTCAAACACGTATTTTAAGTTTTGTAAGTGTAAACACTAAATTATTGTTGAAAAACTTTGTCCGAGCGGCGCCTTCATTTGCTTTTATGATTTCCCTCGATCTTTATATGTAACATAGTAGTTAGAAATTTAGTTTTCAGCCAGCACCTGACAAGCATGCACCTACACGAGTTTTGTGCAAAAAAAAAGAGAAATTAAAATGATATTTATTCTTGAAACAAAACACTGTTAAAAGTTCGATAACATATGTTGAATATGTCGCAAGATCGGCCCACCTCTATTTAAAAAAGGTCGGGCCACCTCTTTTAATTTTCGTGGGCTTATTTTCACCGATGATTATCCTTCAGGCTTGGGCCTCCATTGCAATCAGCCCATATGACTTTTTTTTATGAATATTTAATAATATAATAAAGCAGATTAGAAAAAGCACAAATTGGAATGAAATCCCTAACGTAATCGATCGATTGATTCGTCCATTCATCTGTTGTTTGAATGGAGAAATCCAGTAGTCAGCTGAATTCCGAAAATGTGGTCACTTTTGATTCACCCAATCCCATCTATGCAATGGCCATCTCCGCCGCGAACCCCAACACCATTGCCATCGGAAGCTACCTCGAAGAACTCAACAACCGTGTCGAACTACTTTCCTTCTCTCTCGATTCACACTCGCTTCAACTTCAGTCTGGACTCTCGTTCGATCACCCTTACCCTCCTACTAAGCTGCTTTTTCACCCTTCGTCCACCCCTGCAACGAACCTCCTCGCTTCTTCAGGGGACTATCTCCGCCTTTGGGAGGTCAAAGAAGCTTCCATCGAACCCGTTTCTATCTTCAACAACAGTAAAAGCAGCGAATACTGTGCTCCCTTGACATCGTTTGATTGGAATGAGCTTGAGCCTCGGAGAATTGGGACCTCCAGCATCGACACCACGTGTACCATATGGGATATCGAGAAGGGCGCTGTGGAGACACAGTTGATAGCTCATGATAAGGAGGTGTATGATATAGCTTGGGGGGAAGCTGGGGTTTTTGCTTCTGTTTCCGCAGATGGTTCGGTCAGGATTTTTGATTTGAGGGATAAAGAGCATTCCACCATCATTTATGAGAGTCCGACGCCTGATACGCCTTTGTTGAGGTTGGCTTGGAACAAACAAGATTTGAGATACATGGCCACCATTTTAATGGACAGTAATAAGATTGTCATTTTAGATATTAGATCACCTGCAATGCCAGCCGCGGAATTGCAGAGGCATGACGCCAGTGTCAATGCTATTGCTTGGGCTCCTCAAAGTTGTAGGCATATTTGCTCTGCTGGGGATGATGGGCGAGCATTGCTTTGGGAGTTGCCCACGGTTGCAGGGCCAAATGGGATTGATCCCATGTTGATGTACTGTTCTGATGCTGAGATCAATCAGCTGCAGTGGTCCGGGGCATTATCAGATTGGATAGCAGTCGCGCTAGGGAACAAGATGCAGATGTTGAAAGTGTGAAATAGTTTCATGTTTCTGTTATTTAATAAGTATAAATTGTATGCTAGTTTGTTCTTTGTTTGTGGGATTGATGTGGATGAACCTGGAGCATGGATCATTTTCAGTTTGTGGAGTCGATGAAGATTATCTGTCGTCAGATATAGCATGAACTAATGTATATTTAGTGTCTTAGTCTCTGTTCTGCATATGTTGGATAAATGGACGATTGGATTGATATATACAATATAAAAGCATAAAGTATGTTTGATTGTACCAATTAATGAGTAAACGGTGTTCAATTTATTGGTTGAATTCTGCATTTACCATTTCTTATGTCGCTACCTGTCTATTTACCCTTATGCCTTTACTGATGAACAAATCTGTCTGAGGTAAGCATGATGAAAAGTGAGTCCTTTGTTTCTATATTATTCTGTCCATTTTTGCAATTTTTGCAATTGGAACAAAGTTTGTTTCTGTGGAATCATTGTTTAATGCTGCTAGCTTAACCGTCACAGTTATTTTTTTGAATATCAAAATGTGGGGAAGAAACCACTTTGTTTGACTAATATTAAATTGTTCTTTTTTGTCATTCTACTTCTTTTATGGTAGACCGAGTCTTGGAAAGTAAACGTTAAACCTTCTGATCTATATGAGAATCTAGACTTTGTCAAGTTATACTTGCTTTACTATGAGCATAAATTGAACGCCGAGTATGAGGGCATGCATTATATCAAAAATTGAGTCTTTGGGTTAAAGAGGTTGAGACTGCAAACTGACTCATAAATATGTTCCAGTCCACTTTAGAATAACCTTTTAAAAGCACCATGTTCTGATCCTACTTGTTTGCAATTAAGCTCATATTTTATCATTCAATTCAGATAGGCTTTTACTTCATATCTGTTTAATTGTTAATAAAAGTACCAAGTTCTTATCCTACACTGGAGTTGAATTTCTCTTTCAACCTTTTACATTTTATATATAGAACTGGCTATTAACATTTTGGATGAACCTTTACATCTTATATCTAGAACAGGCGGTTCACATCTGGATGAACCTTTACATTTCATCGTCGTTAAATGGACGAAGCAAGTTTGCATTTCACATGCTACAAACTATGGGTAGTCTGTAGCCATGCATTACATCTTGTTCTTGTGCGGTTTGACTTCTTTTGTTTGCCTTTGGGGGTCCTACGCATCCATTTAGTTTGAATTATTTTTACTTTGATGTGTGTGTGAACAATTATCATCGCAAGCTAAAATAATACTTGTCCTGATTATAGTCGCCACTGATGTAATCAAAATGAGGATTCTTGTTTCGGCATTTTGATTGGTTTTAAAGGATGTACATCATATTTTGTCATAGACCGTGAGCAGGCCCTTATATGAAAGCTCAAACGATGCTGGCATACTGCATGTTCATGCACGCCGGTGATTGATTCATCAGAAGTATTACATATTGCTGTAAAGAGTCATCTCTGCTCATTCCTGTTATATTAGCAAATTAGGAATCGGGATAGATTCATGCAGCTGTATTCAAATGGAGGCAGTAAGCATTTAATATATTGCTAAAATTAATAAAAACAAATCTCCGTACATCATGAATCTCTCTAACTCGGCAATCCTTAGAGCTCATTTAATTCACATAAACTGCTCCATAAGCAATCCATAACTCGTATAACAACATAATTTGGGGTGGTAAAACACGGTCTGTGAATTTTTCATTCAAGACTAGCAGGGATACAATATTGGTTCTTGAAACAAATGACAGGCATTTATTTACACCATTCCAGCTGAAATAAATACTTGCCTCCTCATAACTATACATATTCCGGAGCACCGAAGGTTACATTTAATATACAAAGCTTCCATAAGCGATCTTTTGCATGGTGCTTAAATTACAGGACCAAAATCACTTTTAGCCAAAATTTCTTCTATGCCTGCTTCACTTAACCAGCTGAAGTTTTTTCGTGTTGAGGATCAATTAGTGGTTGACGAACAAACTGCCCTTTGACACGTGGTCGTTGCTCAGCCAGCTTCTTTCTGCTCTCGTATCGCACCTGCCATCGAAACCATAAATGAACAGATTTTAGCAAACTCGTCAGAAATCATACAGTTCATATATTAATCGTACATATACAATAATACAACGTTTGAAACACAAGAATAATATGCAGTATATATATTAAATCCCAAAATGAGTATTAGAATCATCATGTTACCTTCTTCTCAAAGCATCTATCTTTCCTCTTCAACCTGAATTTCGTCAGTGCTGCTTCTCTTTGCATGGATCTATGAGAGGTCCCTTCATAAACGTTGAATGCCTCTTCATTACCACATTCTGAAGTCCCTTTAACAGACGAAGTCACATTAATGTCGCCATTTTTTCCTGAACACTTGATATAATGTTGGCTGATATTTCCATCACAGAAACTGCTATTCTCTATCTGATCATTCTCAGGATAAATGTGCCCTCGATGGTCCAAATTCTCCGATTTCCGACCGTGTTTGTTATCTATCTGATTGACCGGAGTACTCATTCTCTGATCCATAAAATTCTGAAATTGCTTAGAAATTGAGGATTGTCGTTCTAACGAATAAAATGAACCCAGATGAGGGAAAGGTTCTGAATGGTGTGCTGAAACTGGACTAGGCAACGGTGAGAGACTCGTCCGTGGACAATATATTGTAGGCATTAAAGAACCATATGAATTTATAGCACTATCAAATCTTAGACCTTTAACCGGAATAGGGAGAGATGCATTTCTCTGTAGAGGATAAGATAATGCAATTTCAGGTTGTCCTGATTGAATATTAGCCACAGAAACATGTTTTTGAGAGGTTATTGTAGGGCCATGTGTATCGGAATTATAGTCTGGGATATGACTGGATCGTTGTTTTTCGGAATTGGCTTCTTGGTCTTTCCGTTGATTGTTGTTACAAGTGCTTGGCGATATCGAGTCACTCGGTTGCAGTGGCTTGTTTTTGTACCTGGATTTGATCGGACAAGGATCTGTTAATTATATGATGAGCTTGCATCAACATTAGAAAAAAATTAAATAAATTAATATTATCCCAAAATATCACAAATTATCTTCTCGCCTTAAAATTAGCTTAGCTTCGTGTACCAAAGAATTTGCACACTGCATGGCCATTTTACCTTATTATTTTCTTTAAATCACCCATTAGTTGCTCTCCTATTTTAGGAAATAGAAGACCATCATATTATTCTTTTACCTTAAAAATTTCTGACAAAACATTAGGAACAATCAGCAATGGAAATACTTAATAGTGAATGCTCACCTGGAGAAGGCGGACGCATCAGAGTGGTTTAACCTTTGTTTCTCATCACTTACTTGATTCACAGATCCACTGTGGTTAGTTCTTCTCAAAGATAGATCCAACACTGGTGAAATGTCAAACTTGTTTGCACTAGAATGTGACGCATAGCATCCGAATTCGCCTTTAAGGTAATTGCCAAAAGCCCCAATCAAATCAATTGCCTCCGTGGAAGAATTCCCACGTATCCGATTGTTCTCAGAGTTATGGTCCTCAGACATTCTGTCTTGTCCACTTGTTACATCATGATCACTGGCTATGTTGGTCTCGGCCTCTAATTGTATATTCAAAATGCCTACATTTTTGAAATATTTATTATGAACCCTAGAGCTAAAAGGATAGGAGGGATCCATTAGAAAGCGAAGTCCAATAGTACCTCCAGTTCGATCATCATTTGGTCCCAAATGAATATTTATGTCTTCTGGAAGGCATTTACCATTTGTTTGCTGTGATGGGAAACGGGCATGCTCAATATCTGGTGCTCCCTCGTCCTCCAACTCTGGTTTTGTGCAGGAACTCTGCAGACAAAATAGGGAAAGATTAGAAATCATGTCTTTTTCAGTTTTGTTGACATTTTCAATCGAATGATGCATACCATCACAAAAAATGTAAACGAATTATTTACCTGAGCATCACTTTCTTTCTGAATGCTATCCCTATTTCTCTGAATGTGATCCATATAACCACTCGAATGATCATTACTAGTAGCATTATTTTCGGCTGTCGCTTCAACCTTCTGTTGAGCTACGCTCTCATCTGGAGGTCCTGGACCAGCAGCACCATTTGCCTGATATCGTGGCGATATATGGTGAGTAGAGAACATTTAACATTGTACAACATTATACTCATGGAAAACAAACTAAGGGGAGATTTGTCTGAAAATTATGAGTATTGAGCTTACTGCTTGTTTCCTCCAGACATGCTGCCACAAGTTCCTCAGCTCGTTTTTCCTCACCGGTTTTACAAGAAAGTCAGCTGCTCCTCTCAACATGCATTTGTAGACAGTGCTAACTGAGTCGTGTGCGGACATCACTGCATCACCAAATAAATGATGCATTTTTCAAGACGCTTAACTCGAAGGAACTGATTAGTTTCAAAATGCCAGACAAAGAAGCATACTTATTACTGGAATATTTTTGCAGAGATGGTGCTCCATGATTAAGGTGAGAAGAGCGTATCCAGAGATTGAGGGCAATTCGACTTCTGTCAAAATAAGGTCTATGTTCTGGGATCTTTCTTTCAATAACTCCCATGCCTTCAAGCCATCGGACACCGAAGCAACTGTTTCGGAATAGATAAGAGTTGATTCTCAAACATCAACAGTTGAAACAAAAACGATGCCATGTTGAACCGCTAAAAATACAGTAAATCAAGGTCAAATTTTTAATTATCATTCGATCTTAGTATGTATATGTAAACTGACATTTTTACTCAGCCATCGGGTGAAACTCAACTCAGATAAGGAGCTTTGTATCTAGCAACACTGTCAAGAGTCAATGTATCATCTTATTTTCTGATTTAGAACTTACATGAAAAGGAAAATAGCGTGTTACACCGCTGACCAGAATATCCACTGTGCAGTTAAATGAAACAAGAAACTTGAATCCAAATAGAAACAAAAAGGCTAAATTTTGGGGATTATCTAGATTTCAGGGAATGATAAGTTATCCTATGCATAAATTCTGACCGACAAACTATGTACACAACCTCAACTGTCCAGAAAGAATCTTGATCACCAAAAACCCATCCTCTACTAAATCCCAATTATCAAATACACAAACCTACAGAGCGAAAAATATACACAAACCCCACTAAAAATCTTAAAAGAGGAAAAATCAACCTCTGTAACTGCATTTCCTGAGAAGGGCAGTAATAATCTGCCTTGTGGAGTCATCAGCTTCCACCAACAGCACCCTAACCGCCATTTTTGGAAGAAACCTCTCCCACCTGACAACAGAAGAAGAAGCACCCGCCGCCGCTTCCACCGCCGGAGCCGCGCTTCCATCACCTTCTGCGCTACCCGTCTTCTTGTTCTTGATGTTCGTTTCAGATTTCTGCTCCTCCCCTGTTTCCTGAAGTTGTAACTCCATTTCGTCTTCGCTGCTTACCACAACCTCACCCATTTTTCAAGATTCTTCGGAGAATGCGATCAGTTAAAAATCACAGCAGCAGGAGTTGGAAAATATAGGACACCGTGTGCTAGATTTTTATCACCTTATTCATGTACATCTGTTGCATTTCAAAGCAAAAGAAAGAGAAGAAAATCTTTAAAAATGGAGGAGAACCATCGATCTTGAATATTTTTATTGTGATCCTATGGTGACCTTTTACTGGTCTAAATTTAACCACCTCACATCTAATGGCTCAAATTTGTTGCAATAGATTTTTTCTTCGCAACCATTCAACTCAAGAAAAAGTACAAAATATCTAATGGCACACCTAATCCGAAATATCTAATAACACACCTAATTATACTATACACTTGCAATTTTCCTCGTGAACAAGAAGGACGATTTTATACAATAGTCATGTACAAGGTGTAATAGATAAAAAGAAAATGCATTAGACTCCAAAATTTGAGCTTGAATTAATCAAAGAAGATCCAAACTTTGGAGGTGAGTATGGAATTTTTGCCACTTAATACACCAAATAAAATATGTGGGGTAAATATTTTTTGGTATAATAAATAGACCTTCGAAAAAAGTTTGAACTTAGTCAAGTTTTGTGATAATTTCACAAACCAAATCTAATTATATGTTTTTCATAGAGGGTTAAAAATTGAGGTCATGTTGAGTTAAGAGCATATGGGTGAAAATAATATTGAAATGGATGATCTCTTGGGAAGTTCTCGTACGTTAAAATGTTGACATTGTGTTGTTTAATCTGTTGACATGTGGGTTGTAAAAGTGTGATACTAGATCTTAACGGGTAATACTATTTCTATTGGGGATAAAACCGACGGTAGGGTAATGGGTAAGACTGATCTTTAAGGATAATGAGACATCACACGTGCATCCTCCTCGGACCGTCGCTAACACCAATAATAGATGTATCTTGCGCTGTCACATTATAAGAAAATAAAATTATATCTTGATTAATAGTTATAATTTTTAGATTAATGATAAATGTTTAGTCCTAACATATTATCATTTATCAGATTGGTGTGAAAATATCATGCGCAAGTGTCAATAACCTCAAGAATACATGTTGGAAAATGACACAAAATATCTAAATGGCTGTTTTGTATGGCCGAAATTGGCCACATCCCAAGGTCTACATTATTTATTGTTTTATGAAAAGAGCTATTAGATTAGACCTCTTGAAATTGGTGGCGTATTGGGAACGATGGACCATATTAATGTAGAGAATTAAAAAATATAGGAGTCCGCCTAGATATTTTTTTGAACACGAGATATTTTTGGATACCAAAGGATATGGCCTTGACAAGTGGACACAATATTCAGAGATCTTTTTATTTGTGGCTTCGGAGTTGTCAAACACTTATCCTATATCGTTTTCCCCAAGAGGGTGGCCAATGAGAGGAGGAGATTATTGACAAATTCATCAACTCATTGTGATTGGTCGGAATCTTTGAAAAACCATTCTTTCTTTTTGTTCCTTTTTTTTTTTCTATTTCGCTGTAGTGTGACAATGTGTACGTGCAGGGGTTAGAGGTGGCACGAGTTTTATGGTTACCTAATATAAAACTAATTGTTGGCATCTTTATCTTTCAAGATTCCTAAGAAGTCGTGGATCCATCCAAAAATCCAAAGATATTGAAATCGCTAATCATTAGATTTGTTTCAATATCGAATAAGGAAAATTAAATTTTTTCTCCCGGATGGACTCGGTTAATAAGATTATTTTCTTAATATCCTAACTATTGATATTTATTAATATATATGAAATAATACTTAAATATACCATAGATTGAATGAAAATTTTCAGCTGGGAGACTCGATTAATAAGATTATTTTCTTAATATCCTAACTATTGATATTTATTAATATATATAAAATAATACTTAAATATATCATAGAAAATTTTCACCTGGGACATTTAGTAGGAGTCCATTTATTGTTATATTGTTGTACTCTATGAATTAACATTTGTAAATCAATGACTTTATGTGATGTTTTTAAAATTAAATTAAAATTTTGCATAATTTTTAGAGGATTTTTAAAAGACAATATTGATTATACCCCATATATCTCACAAGTGGTTATTTTTTCCACTATATATCTAAAAAAATTACGGAAAGGAGACATTTGCTCCATACAACTTACATGTATTGTTAAATGTGTTATCTCATGTGGAATAACAAATTGCTTGCGTGTATAAGGATACATATATATATATATGTGGTTTTTTTGGAATTGTATGTAGTTTTTTCATTTAACAGATAACATACAAATAGCTATAGTATGTATGGTTCCAATATTCTTGTTTTATTTATCCCCATCATCAATTGTCTCCATTTAAGATTCAAATAATATTTTAGTATGAAATACAATGCATGATCCATGTCAAGTTATTTCTAGAAAGTCTGCTTAGATATTTTGTTGAATGGCTGAGAAATAAAGGGGATGAGAAGTTGTTTACAAGGAACAGGCTGATACGCAAATATCTCGACACTATAATATCAATTATATTTTCTGACGATAGCATCGTACGCGAATTTCCGGTCCTTTTTCTTTTTTCGCGCTCTATATGAATTAATAATTTGAGACGACCTATCTTTTCCAACTCTAAGGTTTTGATTTTTTTTAGAGCATATTTCCCATTAAAATATTATGAGATATGTTCTGAGTAATCCGTTATATAAGTCCCCTCCCCCGGATAACTCCTACTCATGCATATCCCTCCCTCGATTCATTTCTCCCTCGATTCATTTATAGAGATGGTTAGTACATTAACATACTAATCTTTTAAAAAAATAATATATATTTGGTATTATAAAATATTTGTGTTCTCAAAATTACTTACGACACAAAAGTCGTTTCTATTTATAATTTAAAAAATTGATATCACAGAAAACCCTTTTTAGAACAAAAAATTTATTATTCTTCGACTGTCACCTAGAATTTTCTTAACCAAAATGACATGGAAAGAATTCATCAAAATAGTGGAGCCATTCGCTCAAGGACTTCTACTTGTAGACTATAGAGCACCCCGGCCGTACATATTGACTGAGCCCACTGTAGATTAATGCAGGGCCATGTAGTATCCATCTTTCCCGCTCCTAGATAGAACTCCTTGGAGAGAATCCTATTTGTATTTTCAGCCCAAAAATAAGGACACAATGAATATTTATCTTTTGGATAAGTAACAATTAAAAATAAAAGAAATTAAACGTGATGTTACTTTTATCATTACTTAAAAAAGGTTTATAAGCTGCCAAATAATTTAGTTTTAATGTCAGCTTTTTCTGAAAAAAAGTTTGATCAAACAAATATTGGCATTTCACAAACTCAAAACATCATCTAAATAAGAACCCTCATATTTGGATCAAAGTCTAACCTTTAGATCCGCAATGTGTACACTACTCTACCATATCCTTCCATAAACAACTAACAAGCTTTTTGGGTACAAAATTACCAAATCAGTTTCCATTTCTTCATGTTTATTTTCTAGGATTGGTTTACCTTGAACTCTTTTTTTGTGATATATATAGAATAGTTAAAATATCGAATCATGAATAAAAATGGAGTCTAGCTAGACTTGTAGGAATCAATTTTTTAAGAATACATCATCAGATTCACTGCACAATCAGACAATTCTGGAACGGGTTTAAAGATTGTAAAGGTGCAAAGAATGTTGGCCTGAATTCTTAAGTTCGGGAAATTTAAGAAATATTTCAACCACAATCGAACAACTTACAAGATTGTTTGAAGGAAAGATATAAAAGGAAAATTAATGGAGCCGTGATAGAGTCGGAACCACCATTGCTTGAGCCCAGTTCCCCACTGCCGGCGTTCTATCTTAGTGTTACTGGTCACTTCAGCTCAAGTTATATGCTACTTTCTTCATTGTGGAGAGTGATGAGTCCAAATCAACTTGGCAGAAGTACCCATGACTTTTATCAAAGTCTTCGATTCAGCGGACTCGGGATAGATAAACTGGAAAATCAGATCACTGCCAAATCAAATCCATCGTGCCAAGAGAATGCAGCTTCTTCCATCTCCTATTTATCCTCGCTTTCCTTCAGGACCTGAATCTGCCCCACGTGTACTTTTCTCTTTACTTGTAGCTGTGAAACTTGCAGCAGAAACACTTAGTAGCTTATTAATCGACAACCCTTCACCCAAGATCTTTCTTTTGACTTCATATCTATGTTTAATCCGGCCATCAAGCTTGTACCCAAGAAAAGCAGGAAAAACCAGCAACTCACACACATCACGACCCATTTCCTCGATCAAGTAATCCAGCTTCTCCTCTAACGACTCATGGTTGTACTGCAATATTTGCGGATGTTTCTTGCTCATATCTAAGATATCCTCGCAAGTCAAACCATAGTTCAAGAATACCCCAATCACCTCTTGTAAATTCTTACAGCTGCACCTTGTAACAGCTCCCATAGCCGAAGCCAATTCCTTAGTTCGGTTTTCGTATCCAATCTTCACCAAGATGATCAATTTATGGGCTAGATTTCCCTCAAATGACAGGCTCAGAAACAGTGGTGCTTTTATCAAGAACTTGAATATGTCATTGGAATTCAAACCACATTGCTTAAGAAAATCGATTCTTGGCTGCAGCTTCCGTTGTCTGCTGGCACTAAACAGACTAGGATAAATAAGAACAATTCTAAAAATTTCCTCATTGCTCAACCCAGCATAGGAATTCAAGAATTCAACGTGATCTTTTACATGGTCCACAGTATAAGACAACACAAATGGAAATTTGTATAAAACCGTGGCGGTGGCAGATTCATTGCCCCCACTCAAATCCAAGAGGAACCCAATTCTTGGTATCAACTGAGTGTCCAAATCATAATTCAGAACAGCAGGTCGTCGAAGAATTAAGTGAACACCATCAAAACGTAGCAAGTACGTAAGCATTCTCTCCATTTCTTCCAAAGATTTCAGACACAATGCCTTTGTCCAATTAACGTTATTAAGCACATGTGCTAGCTTTTCTTTGGGAATTCCATATAGAAACAACAATTGCACCTTTTTCTGAAGACCTACAAGAGATCGAAGCTCTGTTGAACTCAGAAGCCGCTCAATTCGTGCTGGCTCGATTTTCCCTTTCAACTCTAAATCGGCATCATCATTTAAAAGAAAAGACAGCACCTCCTCTATTTCTTGAGCAGTTAACACATCAGGGCGTTTGACAATCAATCTTGAAAGGGCGAAACCAGTGACTCCCAAAGACTGCAGGGCTTCTATTCTACGTCTAACATATTCAAAAGGCGTAAAAATGAGAGATGAATTGGCCTGTAAAAGTGCTTCAGTCTGTTTCTCGTTGAACCCCATTTCTTGAAACAATACAAACAGCATTGTACCTAAACTTCAACTAAATAAACTCAGAGGCGTTCCAATGTCTGTCATAGAATTCTTTGTTTCGAAAATAGCATCTCGAAAGGAAAAATTGAAATAAAAGGTAACAACGACACAACAATAATAATATTATAGAGCTTCAGTGTCACTGGCAACTGCGAAAACAAAACTGTACATGAGCACTGGCTAACATAAGGGGAACCACAGATTTATATATAGAAGCAATAAAAAATTCATCATGTGCACCCCAAATAAAAAAGAGAGAGTATGATGAGGGCTCTGTTTGCGTACTCGAATCATTGACAATTTTAGAAGAGTGATTTCCATTGATAGCAACAGCAGCACCGCAGCAGCAGCTGAGGAGTAAGCGATCGTTCGCGGGCTTTTTACGGACAGAAATACAAGGAAAATGAACGATTTTGAAGGCTGGAGTTGACAAGGAAATTTGGACTCGACAACTCCGACGCAGAGAAAGGGGATTCGCTGCCATTGATAATAATCGACAAGAGAGGATAGAGCTCAGCCCGGTCTCGAGCCTACGAAACTTATACATTTATTAATCATGCTAATTAGAATATTAATTAAATTAAATATTTTAAAACCATTATGATTTATTGTACAGTATCCAAGTTTTTGTATTAGATTTATATTCAGCTTCATGAGATATACTAATTTAGCATATAAATTTAAAATGTCATGTTAATTTTTTAAAAGCAGGATTTTAGACACACATGACCTGCTGGATAAAAGTAGAAGAAATATTTCAGCAAACAATAACACATAAATGGAAGGAGGTGACTCTCGTACTCATAAAGTAAAGAAAACCCAACAATCTGATGTTAAGCCTGAGAAGAATATAATAAAGTTAAGAATTTTTAAAATCTTTTGAGAGAGAGATTTGAAAGATGGAGGCTTTATAAGAATAAAATCCTTTTGGACAAAAAAAATATATACAGATTTAAAAATAGAACTATAGAATTTCGAGTTCATGTGCACATCTTATGACTTACAGTTGAACACTGCTTATATGAGACATTTCATTATTGGTTGTATTTTTGTTTCTCCTACAACGATGACACATAAATAGTATACACAAGATGTTCATTATAAAGGTATGCAAGTCTAGAAAAATATCATGCAGTGCTGCTATTCTGCACACTTTAGGCACACTATTGAGCACTTGATTGTCATTTTTTCTCTTTCTTATCACATCATCAATCATAATATATCATGCAAGTGATACACATAGGATGTGTACAAAAAGATATATAATGACAGCAAAATCATCATGTAATTTTACTGTCGTGCACACATTATGATGCAACAAATCACACAACCAATTATAAGATGTCACGTAAGTGATACACAAAATATATGTACCAACAGATATGCAACGTAGCAAAATCATCATATAGTTTTACTGTCATGCACATATTATGGTGCAACCGTGAGCACCGTGCATATGACATGAATGAGAAATGAAAAACACATGACATGAATGATTGATTATTTTTCATTTCTCATTCATATCATCCAATTATGAGATATCATGTAAATGCTACATATAATAAGATATCATATAAGTGATACACGGATGTGCATCAATAAAAATCATCGTACAATTTTGCTGTGGTGTATACTATGGTTCACACCCGTCAACACCATAATTCTCCACATGAGTAGTCAACACCTTAATTCTCCACATGAGTAATGCTACCGACCGTGTCACTCTTTCTTCCTCGGAACATTAATTTTCCTCCCAGCATTAATCAAAATATTTCATCCAATTCCAAATGAAGTAAGATTGAGATGGAAAGATCTGAAACATGGATTATAGGTAAAATAAGATTTCGAATTCTACATTTCGATTATCCATTCAAAGACAATCTAGGACTGCAGAATTTTGCAACGCTGAGAGATGTGGACAAGATCACCAAACGCAATCACACGCTTAGCTTGCAGAAAAAAGTATTGCACCAGGCAGGAAAACATTTATTGATATTTTTGTCAGATGTACATTTCCAAATTAGTAAATAATCTTGCGTTCTGACCCGTAGTCCACAAAAAGAAAAAACAATCACAAATGCTATATTTAAGCAGTTGAAAAGAATTCTGGACATCATATACAAACATGATTGACCCTTCTATGACTTTAGATGGGCCTGGAGGGCACACATGAAAAATGCAGGATGAGACCAAGGCAGGAGCAAACATGCAGAATGACAACTGCTTGTTGAAACAATTCATTTCAGGTAAATGCCTTGAATCCTTCCACCAATCAAAAAGATAGAAGTTTGCAGCCCACAGAATTTTCAACTAACATCCTTGACGTTTGATTTGTTTTGACTTGAGACAATTTTTGGAAATGCCCGTCCGATTTTTTATACTGGTGGGCATGCCCTTTATGAGTATAACTGATGAGTTTTCCTTTCCCACTTCCTGGGATGGCCTAAAATGCAGTTGTTGTTGTAAGATGGAACACATCCAACATAAATATGGTATCTCGGTATGAGGAGAAAAGACTATCATATTCCTTACAAGTCTCGTTGCTTCGTTTTGAGAACCTTCCCAACTTCTTCAGGAGTCCTCTTACGATCTTCTAATTTATCGCTCGGTTGGTACACCTGAAGTATAGAATATGCCACGAATAGCATTCAATGCTGTCATGTATTATATGTTGTAGCACATACCTTGGAAGTTTAGACTGAGATTCTAACTTATACAAAAACCGAGGTGACTTTTAGGAAAGCAGAGTAACATGAATCTTCCAACCAACAGCCATCAAATTCAATCAGTTTCTCCAGCATATCGGGAAAAGTCGTGAACAACTTGCTTTTGGAGCAAATTGAAAACAAGAGATCTTCATGAAACAATTTTGCAAGCTAGTAGCCAAATACTGGACAGTTTCTCACAAAGGATCTGAGATGATTATATAATTAAAAACCAGATAATGTTTGCGAAACTAAGTTTTGATCTTCAAATATTGCCTCAAAATCTATACATGGGCCATTAACTACACAGCAAACCACTAATATATAACTTTAAACCATTGTTTTTCTCTACATATCAAACACGAAGACCTTATGGATCAGTAGGACATTTTTCATCAATCCTGAAAAACAGTCAAGAAATATCCTAGGCCTCACAAAAATCCTAGTACAATGTTATTCCTTCATAATATATAGTTAGCATACATTTTGTCGTCTATTTTCGAGCTGAGCCTCAAAACAAAATGGCTAGGATATCACCTTACAATAAGTCCACAAGAAGTTGAAATAATCAACACAAGTCATATTATCATGGTTTATATGCTCCAAGCGTATATAATTACTCCATCACAACCCAGAAGCAATGTATCACAAACCATAATAGAGATAAATACTCAAATATAGGTCATTCAATGAAATCAAATGTCGCACGTTAGTAGCAAAAGTCTTGAAACCAGATTTCAGCATTCAATAATCAAAGGATCACAAATTAATTCTCAACAATAATCCTCACAACTTACGCTAGTCAATGGTGGCTCACATCCTACACCATACCCATCTGCATCTTGAACCTTGAGCTTTTTCTTTGCATGTCGTTCATCTTCTACGCACCCACTCAATTTCCTTCTCTTTTTACTCCCCAAGATCTCACTCTTCCTCTTAATATCCCTCACTTTCCACACATTCTTCTTCCTGAGCAGCAGCTTCTCAAACTTCCACTGCTCATAGCTTGTGTCAATCACAGTAACCTCCGTCCGCGAGAAACCAGGCAAATCCACGTCTCGCTCATCCCCTTCATCATTCCTCTCATTGGACACCTTCGAGTCCGCCACTCCACCATTACTATCGCCACTCCTCGACGCTGCCCTCCCAAAAGTCTTCGCCGCATCTATATTGTTGATATCAGCATTCCCATTATCCGAAAAAGCACAAACTCTAGGGTTCACCTGTTTGCGAGTGGATCTTTTGACTTTTTTGGAAGAACAGCAACTATCTCCAAAATTGAACAGCTCGCAGATGACACTAAACAATGTCAGATCCTCATCTTTGGTTGAGTCAAAATTTGGGGTTTTATCGGGACATGGCGTCGGTGCATCGGAGCTGGAAGAGTGAGGTTTCCGGAGAAAATCTTCAAGATCACAAGCGCCATTATCCGGGAACCCTTTGGCGGTTCGCAGCCTATTCAGCCAGCTCGATCCGGTTTTCAGTGACGGGAATGAGCAGAGCATCGCCGTATGTTACAGTGCTAATAAGAGGATCAGAAACAAAGACGGTGACGAATGAAATAAGGTAATCAAAATGAAACACTGGTCGGTTTCTATATAGTGACGTGGCGATACCAATTATTATTTACGTTTTGTATGAAAGATTCATTAGATTTTATTTCGAAAAATTAAACTTATACCGTAAAGAAATATAATGTATTTCACATTCTCAATAATAAAAATACTATTTTTATAATTCATTGGTTCCTAGTCATTTAGCAAGCACGTCAATTTACGTGCGTATATATATATAATATATTCACCACATTTATTTATTCCGTACAGATTTATATTATTCAAGAGAAAAAGAAGAAGAAGAAGAGGAGAGATGAATGAATACCTACGTTTGCTATGTAAAATTAATCATTGCGTAGTTGCTTGATTGGTAAATCGAATTATCAATAGTTTAAGAATTTAAAAAATAATCGAAACTCTAATCAGGCATTAATTTGCAACAAAAATGGCGAGTAATGTGACAAAATTGGTGGGCATAAATGCATAATATAACGACCGATCGATCGATCACGTTGGGAACCACAAAATATGTCCATAATCCAACAATTCAAGAAAAGTGGGCAAACAGGAAAACGCTAATGATTTACACGAAGAAAAGAATAAGAACTGATTGATGATATGAAAGAATAAATGCACTATATATTGAATCTTGTATTGTCGTATTCAGATTTAATCTCGATTGCCAATTGAAGAATAAGTATTCTGATGAAACCAAACCGTAGCTACAGATATCCGATCAATAAGGAAGAATGCTCTCGAAACAGTGAAGCCCGTCCAACTCCGGCGCAAACCTCGGTCGTGGTTCTTCCTGCTTCTGCTGCGGCGGCGAGGGATTCACCTCTCCGGCGCGCTTGTTCACATCTTTCCTATCCTCTGCCGTCGTAGCCCAATGACCGGTTATTTTCTGGCCGAAGGCCTCGCCGAGAAGCAAGTCGAATGGGCTGAAAATCGACATCATCATAGTCATCGCCAACAGAATCCTGAATTTCTTCAGCAGTTGAGAAGATATCTGTTTGTGTGTACGGAATAGAGAGAAGGGGGGGAGGCGTATTTATGAGAAAGAGGTTGAATCTGAGAAGGAAGCGAAAGCTTCATTGCTACGTACAATTGATATTGGTTAGCCAAAAAGGATTTCACGTAATCATATCAATTATAACAACTTTATAGATAATTCCGTCATTTATATATTTAATCTAAACTCTGTGCGATAATAAGCATCGGGTAAACTAATAATTTGACAAACAAAATAATAAATTTTAAATGGATCAGTCAAATTTAGAATAAGGTTAAACCTTACTCGTATTTATAATTAAAAATAATATTTTCAATATAAAACCATCTCAGCGAATACAATTCGTGAGACCGTGTTAGATATATAATTAAACAAATAGCAAGTCTTTCATCTTTCTTGATTCAAACGTTTTGATTCATTATAAAATATGCTACGATTGTTTAAAAGTTTTAGTATTATCATAAACAACAATTGAAGTTCTTTTTATTTTTTTACAAATAAACAACAAAAACAGTCGAGAAAATGAAGTTTTAACATCAAGTTACTGCAATGGTGTATTATAATGTTAATAGAACAAAATGTGAGTTGCTTGTTGTAGAAACATATTTTCCCCTCAAAATAACTCTACTATTTTTTTTTTAATTTTTATTTGCAACACAGGACGCAATAACATTTAATAAATTATTAAACCTTTTAAGTTATTAAGTATGATCAACAAACTACTTTTTTATTTTTCAACCTTTATGTTAGTAAGTATGATCGACAAAATAAGTTAGTAATTATTAAACCTTTAAGTTAGTACGTACGATGAATAATTTTTAATATTCATGTGCATAATTTATTAACCTAATTTAATTGCTTTTTTTAAACCTTTAAGTTAGTAAGTATGATCGACAAACTATTTTTTCATTTTTTTCAACTTTTAAAGTTGATTTTCATAATAACTAGAAGTCCGTGAAATAACGGGTTTTTTCCCGTCCACTTTATATAGCATATGAGCATAGTTTATCCAAATGATGCACACCATTCTCTTTCCTATTTCTATTTCACTCTGGTTTGAGATTAATCCTAATTTATTATAAGTTTTTCGAATTAGCTTTTGTTGATTAAAACTCAAAGCCTTAAAATATTAGAATATTATTTACGTTAAGTTTATATAATATAACATATAGGTTTGTGAGTCCGCAAAATATACGTTTTGATAATATATAAAAGCAATATAATATAGACAATATTCCTAGTTACTCTCTTTTCAAAGTTTTAATGGATGCTCTAGCCTATATATAAATCTTTTTCGATAACCTGGGTGGTGCTAGACATTAATTGAAATTTATATAGTAATCTCTTGCAACAAATAAAAATATCATAAAAAATATTTACATAAACTCACATATAACTCGTCTCTTAATAGTAGAAATACAGAAATCAAAGGACGAGAATATATAAAATACATATCTTGTTAAATGTTTTTCACTTGATAGTGCGACACAGTTAAAAGTTTATTACAATACGATATCTGGTGTCGTGATAGAGACTTCAAGTCGAACATTCCTCAACATTTATAAAGATAAAGCCATTTAGGGACCCAACCAAATGGATTCTGGTCCCTTGCAACCTTGTCATTGGGTCGATCTCAAGGATGCAATTTACCCGTTAGTAACAGTATCATCCAAATCAAATTAACCAGACAATCCGTTTCATACACGATCCATCTGAATTAATTATCATTTGACAAACAATTAAAATTGATTATCAAAATTCCAAAGTGTCACGAATGTACAGGACATGCATATTTATGGATACGGAAGATAGAATGGGTCAAGAGGGACTGGGTTTTCGACTTAAAACTATGGTTAACAAGCAGAGCCTCAAGGACCACTACTGTACAAAGATCAATTTGGCATGGCCTCTTTCACCTTTCAATCACAGGTTTCTATGAAAATGGGACAAATTAAGTCTGGCGGTATAAGATTCCAGCCTTCGGACATGTTCGATATTGTAACACCTATACCATCCATGCATGTTGCCTATACCATCCATGCATGTTGAGTAAAAACCTTAACACACTCCTATGTTGTGCATCACCAAAAAAGATACCAATCATTTTCTTGCTTTGTAATAATACCAAGTTTATATAAAGCTCAGATTGTCCAGAGACTCAGAAAAGGTCATGGGGGTTAACCTATATGCCACAATGATAAGGAAACATAAACACAGACTGCTAGCACATGTAGTGGTTAGCCATAGATTTTTAGAAGAGATGAACTCTTTTTAACACATCTCAATATTCATATGTCATTTAGCAAGTACACAAACTAAAAGCACTTGAACAACAAGTGATTTATGGAACCAGTTAACAGTTAGATAAATCCCGTCAAATTAAAGGATCATGGAACAAAATGTGTGGAAATAAAACTGAAGGGGAAAACTAAAACCCTGTTAAGAAAAGGCAGAAGGGACGATCGACCTAGATCCAAGTTTGTCGAAATAAATATTAATATAAAGAAAAAAATTAAACAAATTAATTGCACATTCAATGCATTGAAAATTCAATCCAATATACCTCAAAATATTTAAACATCAAGTCCTCGACATCCAAAAAGGAAACCAAACACCAACACTTGGATTGTATTATAACCAAAATCTAAAATTTGCATCAAAAGTTGAGAATACAAACACTGGAACACTTAAAGACCTTCTAATCAAACAAGCTGAAGCCCATATCGTCGTCACTCTCCTCTTTGGGCTCCTCCTGGAAAATTTGATTAATAAACAACAGAATGTTAAACAAAAACCACAAATTTAAATACTCAAAACAGCTCTTGAATTTTAAACTCATTTATGCCTTAATATACACCATTCACATTTCATCATACAGTCTCCAATAAGAATTTTCAAGGAAAAGTACTGAATTTTAATCCTAGAGCCTACAGGGAAATCGCGGAAGAACTATTGGAATTCATCAATTTTTTTCTGAACAACTTGATATCCTATCGTCGAACCGCAGCATTATTTGTACAATAATAAACATTCTGACGCATACAAAAGAAAAACTAGACTAAATCCACGACTAAATACAGGATCATATAATTACCTTCTTCTCCTCGGCGGCTGGAGCAGCTGCGGCGGCGGCGCCACCACCAGCTCCCGCAGTGGGAGCAGCTACAGCAATGGCGGCGCCTCCGCCACCTGCGCCCACGTTCATGATTAGATCCTCAACGTTTCTCTTCTCACACAGCTTCGCGAAAAGACTGGGCCAATAAGATTCCACCTTCACATTGGCCGCCTCCACGAGCTTGGCTATTTTCTCCGCCTAGCAACAAGAATAACCGCATTAGCCACAACAATAGAAACCCAGATATGGGTGGGTCGTAATAAAACATTACCGTAACGGCGATGCCATCATCGTGAAGAATCAAGGCAGCATAAGTACATGCAATCTCTGCAACCGACATGCCTCACGATCGAAAGAAATTCTTTAGCTAAATGGAGGAGGGGAAAATTCGAGGCTTTGCTGATGCTGCGGCGGCCACGGTTAAATATTTGTTTTCAAGTGCTAGGGTTTTGGCAAATTTATATCGTTCAAGACCCTTGAAGTTTCTAAAATGTCAAAGAAGCCCTCTATCAGTTGTTATTTACTTGCCATGATAGACTGACCCTTTGTGGGCTTTTATATAACCTGTCCGAAGGGCTATGAACAAACTGATACAAGTCGACTGTAATGATAGTTTAATAATTGAGTTCGACTCGATTTAAGCATAAGTTCTACTTGGATTTAAGCTGGAATCAAATTTCAAAAAATTTGCTCCGTTTAATGTTTCTGTGGTTTCAAGAATTGGAGAAGAAAAGTCACGATGATATCAAGTATGCGCTAGCTTATTTGTTCACAAGATTTAGTTTTCCTACAGTTATATCCAAAGGGATGTTTCATCTTTCTTCTTTGTCAGGAATAATTTATTTGACAAGATTCTCAACTTGTTAAGAACGTTAGTAAGTAGATTGCTGTAACACCTGCACCAAAACATTGTTTGGTTTTTTTAACAAATTTTCATTCGTCATAGAGCAATTCGGATGTTGCTTCAAAAGATGCATCGTTCAAACTACACATGAAAATTGAGGAATTTAGATATTATTAGACATTTGATTCATCCCATTTACTTACTATTTCAACAAGAGAAATGATATTCACACTCCGAAAACATATATGCAACCTCTTTGTAAACATGATATTTACCCAAATAACTCATGATACCGTACTCGTGTAACAACCCATATGTCCTGGAAACTTAGAACCCAATAGTTTTTACTTGAGCATTTTATGTATGTTTTTTCCTAATCATCTGGTTATCAAAATGAGCGATAGCGTCAGAACGCATATCGCAAGGTAACTGTACCAATTCACCCAAAGCAGAGGTATAGCAATGACTTCGATGGCAAGTGCCATATGAATTGTCTCAACCAATGCCATTTTCAAGTATGTACGTAATATGCTCAGGAGGTGGACTAAACTCTTCAACATCAAAACTAACATCACGGCCAGGAGAGGAAATGTTCAATTCAACTACTTTTTCCAGAGAGCATTTTCAAAATACTAATTCTTAGAGGTAAAAATCATTTCCAAATTTAAATAGTCATGACTAGATCCACGATGCAAAAAATCAACATACGAAGTTCAAAATTTAAAAATCCATCTTCAACACTGATAAGTTGCATTTGTCATGCTGGAAGAATCCCTCAGGGGGCCATGGCGAGTTTCTCTGGGTCAAACTGAAATCAAGTGCTGTCTGACCTAGCCTGCAGCTAAACCATTATCATAAACCTTGGCACAAAACTCTTCCAAGAGGTGAAGACTGAAGTTCTTATATCTTTATTAATTTCCTTATCGATTACTTAGGTTTCACGTGGTGTTACCTGGCGAGGAGATGCAGACCTTGATCTTGACCTTGATTGTGACTTCAGCCTGCACATTTACGCAAAGTGTTGTTGAGTATTTTATATATATATAGATTGTTGAATATGGTCCATCAGACTGACAATAGAGGACTGTGATAAGACTGAGTACGTTTTATAAAACCAACACAAAAGTGAAAAAACCAGTTCCTGTACCTGGAAGGTTTAACTGGAGATGCAGATGGTGACCTTGAAGCAGATTTCTCAGGTGATTTGCTGCACAACAGTATCTAGTTGAATCAAAGTGCACACAGAGTTCAAAATAAGAAAATAGATGATGCAAAAATTACCTTCTCTTCCTCTTGGGGCTTCTGCTTCTACTGAGACTCCTACTTCTGCTTCTTGCTGGACTACCCTTGTATTCCTTAACCTAAAGTCAAGGGTGAATCCAAGCACACACCCAAATAATAGATTTAAGCTCATTATTTTCAGCATTATGACATTTAGAAGACATCAAAGAAACTCCAACCCTCCATATTCCCTTATAGCAAGTACTGGAATTTGTTTTGCATGTTATACTTTAAAATTTCCTGTAGCAAGTACTGGAATTCGTGTCATAGGTTATACTTTAAACCCAAGCAAGTTTGCAAACAAAGTGAGAAACAAATGGTGGCATATTAAAATTTGAGGTACGTTCAAAAACAGCAAAAAAAAAGATGGGAAAAAATAGATGGAATAAAGATGGTACCCGAATATAAGTTCTAGTCCAAGGATTTCTGAACTCGGTATCATCAAGTTTCCGAATCTGATTGATCAAATGCTTCAAACATTATCAAATGGCAAACACACAAAGGATACGAAACTCCACAGAAAATGCCTAACATTTACTTACAGCGTATTTCAAGTCCTCATAATTAGTATAATCAACCAAGCCATAAGTTCCTGCTTGAATAGAAGATTTCAGTGCCCAAAAAAAGTTCAAGAGTTGCTACTGATTTAGACGACGAATGTGCAAAAAGTTGACCAACATTCATGCTTCAAAAGTTAGTTCAATGTTCATCAACCTCCAAATCATACATTGGACTATTGGAGGACAAAAACTAATGATAAAAAAGGAGTTTCGCTTCAGTTAAACATATGAAAATGTAAATACCTTCACCATCACGATAAACTTCAGCAAAACAGACATCCCCTGCTTTTCTCATATGATCCTGAAATGTTACACAAGTAAATAACACAACAACTTCAACAGACATAAACTTGTAGTATACAAAGTTAGGTGAGAATCAACCGACCTTCAAATCTTGCCAGGAGGCCGAAGAAGGAAGTCCCCGGATAATAACTTCAGAATAAAATCGAAGCATACATAAGGTAAAATTATACAACAGAAAGCAAATATTGCAGTGCAGCTAAGCTCAAAAGCACATTCAAATACAATTGGAGCACCTCGATATTCTGAATGGCGGGAAACTCCATATCGACTTCCACTCCCACTGCCCCCACGATAACCACCACGGCGATCACTTGAAGATGGTGGACCTCTGCCACCATGTGCAAGCTCAACCTAAATTGAGTGGTAAAAAATCTATAAGTGGAAAATATGAGGACGGTCTGAAAATTCAGACAACCGAAGAAACACAACTCTAATTAGGAAATAGGTAAATCTATCATATACTAGTCAATCGAAGATGCAGAGTCAATAAGTTATCTGTTTATTTTAGTTATAATTATATCTTCTTTCAACTAGTATTTTCTATTATATAGGTACTTTTTATCTATGTTAAAATATAGTTAGGAATCTTAAAGATCTTGTTTTGCTAATACTTTTTCATAAAAATCGTTCCACATACATATGTTATATTAATATTTTTAAATAAAAATAAAAAGTCTAGATTACGATGTCTATGTACAACTGAACCAATGGCTATTCATGATTCCATAATTGAATCAACTCCATACTGGTTCGAGATTAGAAGAATATGATGGTAAAAAATCGTCTTAAACGATGTGGTAGAAAGCAATGTGCAACTTGAAGGACACGATCTGTAGTGGATTAATTTTATATCTAAAGTTAGCACATCAAACTTTAGTTGACTGTACTCACCCTTAAACGACAACCATCAAAGTTATAGCCATCTCTTCCCCTGATAGCATCTTCTGCATCCCGAGAATTTTCAAACTAAACAAAGAGAAGAAAATCTGTCAGATAAAAAACTACTGCACTAAATCAAAACATGATAGCACAAGGGTGCATGCTACGCTTGAATCATTTAAAAAAATTTACGGTATCATTGGCAACTACAAAGCATCAATGTAAAAACAACCTCCACAAAGCAGTAACAAGGAGGACGTGGCGGAATCTTCAATTCAATGTCCAATATGCGACCATACTGCAGGAGATCAGATAGCAACAGAGTAATGATAACAAGTGCACAATTCAGCAAAAAGTAATACAAAATCATCAGCTCCAAGTCACGACCAGCAAATAAAAATGAACATACTCTATGAAATCACATACTACAAATGGACATCTCTGAAAATGTTTTCTAGAGAGCACAAGATAGATTCACATTAGGAAGATGAGACAGGAAGAAGATGTTGAACTTCGTTTTATTCCTAACCACCAACACTAAACAACTAATATCACATCAGAAAAGGAAGATGTGAAATCATTAACAATTCCATATGAACAGGCAGGTAGTACAGAGGAATATTGCATCAAAATATCTGAGAAATATTACCGCTGAAAACTAACTACATCACAGTTCAAAGAATTTTATGACAAGAACTGCACAGATGCGTCAGAGTTTGCTATTGAGGGGGATGATTATGCGGGCTGTACAACATAAAGAATTAAAATAATACACCAATGACTTCACTTAATGAAAATGATAAGAGTAAATCTGGATCCCAACGGTGAAACAAGAGAATAAAGCCCCAATAGGGGTATTGGACCCATGAACAAGTTCTGCAGAACCCAATGATAAAGAGGCAGAGAAAGGAGATACACAGTATTCAATCAGACCTTGTAAAATATGTCTTCAACCTCCGATTCTCTAATATCAGCAGGAAGGTTGCCAACATAAATCATGCGAGAGTACCGACCACTCATCCTTGGTTCTTGTGGAAGACTACAAAGCAAATGCTACAAATAAAAATTAATCATAAATGGGACATAGAAAAAATATGACGACAGTAAAATAATAAGCAATCTCCCGTAAATTATAGGAATTTGACAGGATGAAAGAACAAAACTTATGAAGCAGACCAAGAGAACAATCCTTGATGTTTGTGGTGCTCCACAAGCGGCATTGCTCATGTGCTCCAGGATGATCCAAAGCTATGGTTAATTTGAATTAATATATGATCTCCTCATCCACTCTAATTTTTTGCATTTGAATAGCTCTTCGAAAACCAAGCAACAACTTCCGAAATCCAATTTAACTAACAAATGAAAAACTCCACCCTGATTTCTCCCATTCCCTTCCTACACCTCTATGTATGCTAGCAAACATCACATTTGTCCATGCTCTTGGCATCTATCATAAACAAAGCATTTGAGTCATGAGATAAAGGAATTTTCGAATACTCACTCAGGTATTCAAAAGCTCAGATTTCTTTCAATTGCAGATCAAATTGATGCTGGGCATTATTCAAAATGGTAGGGACCAGTATAGGTGCATGTTTTACGTTTGTATACACATGGTAAATGTACATAAATATAGTAATAGCTTAAAAAATCGAGTTTGACTAGAAACATGCACATGGACAGACCCATAGTCGTGTACCGCATTTGTTAGTTTGTCTTGCAAGCGGGCCAGATAATACCGATTAATAATTTTGCGTTTACATCTTGTCATGAAGACATAAATAGATGTTGCAAAAAAGTGCATTTGACAGTCTGGGACTTCATTTGTTGATTGCTTCAGAAACACTTCACCATAAAATGAATTTCTCGCTCGTTAGATATTTGGTATTGTTTCAGTTATCATACAGCCGATGGAGGATTCTAGCTACTTGAGGTAGAGACCTAGCCATGAACTCAATAGAGGCTCTATAAAAGCTCAGGAGTTTGAGATTAACAATGATTCAACTAAATTGATCTAAAATCTGAACTCTTGTTGACAGCAGCAGTTTCATGCTGGCAAGAACACATTTTGGCTATTTAAAAGAGTTCAATCAGAAATAGGATGTGTTTCAACACGCGGAAGAAGAAAGAATACGGAAATTTTAAAATCGTAGCCCCCATACTTTATTCAACTCAGCCTCAAACCCCACATCTCCTAAAAGGTTATCACCAAGAGATGATTGTACCCGTCATTGCATGGTGTGAGATGCCTGGTATGAAAACTTAAAAACTCTTTTTTTCTTTTTCCTCCTTAAAACCCAGATCTAAACGAAGCGATAGAGGAATTGCCAGATTGAGACGGACATGTTTTACGCCTATTTAATTCACAATGATTCCAGAGCTTTGGACTCAAAATAAATAGAACCTAATTCCAGTAAATATTGATACTTGTAAACCAAATAGTTTAGCCCAAACCTCGTCGAACACTCGGCTCCTCGTCACACCAGCGTTTCTTCAACGTTGACCTCGGTACTGAAACACGAATATATATGAAAATCGGAAAAGATAATCGGCATAGAAAAATTCAGCATTCTTTGAGGGACTTCATACCTACTCTCGGCTTTTCAATTCAGATTTTGAAGTTCGAATCTTTTGGGGGTTTAGGAATTAGGGCTAGGCATGCGACATTTTTGTTATAAGTATATATATTAATATATATGTATATTTATTTGCTTTCATAATAAAATAATTTATTATTGTAAAAAATATTATTTACCCATATGCATAAACCATGTGAATTAATGTGATTTGCACTCGGCGTTTTTAAAATATATACAACTAAATAAAAATTATTAATTTTGTGGATAAGATTCATATGTTTGCAGTTTGCCGGTATATGAAACATGGATATTTATATTTTAATTAAGTATTAATATATATACATATATATGAAATATGATTGTTTGGAGTAATGCTATATATATACTCATTATAAAATTTCATTTTTTTTGTTCAAGTCTATAAGTATTCAATTTAGATTTTTATAAATTTCAAAAATTTAATGATATTCAAATTAAATAGTTATAGAATTTTAAAGTCGCGTGATATTTAAATATACCTTTTAAAAACGATGTTCAAATATAATAGATTTTTAATAGCTCTATTAAATATATTAAATTAATAATAAAAACTTAAGGTATATTCTTTATTGAAGTATGTGAATTACTTAGAATGTATTTATTTATGTATTAGGTACAGATTTTTTTCAGACATAATATTGTAAAAAAACTCTTAAGAAAGTTACTTTTGAAATGAGATTATTTTAAGTTGGATTATATATTAATATTAATATTGAAAAATAATGTTATGTACAGTTAAAAGATATTGATTAACCGAGAGGTGAATTTATTTGAATAATGAGTTATAAATTTAGTACTCTCTATAACCGAGCGCTTGCCGTTTTACCAAAAGTTATAGCCGGTGGTAACGGTTCAAGTTCAATATTTTAAATCGTATAGCATTTCAAGCGTTACAGTTCGATCGCCCTACCTAGCAGAGACGATTATTGCACTTCAACAATCCCCCTCTCAATTATTGCATTACTTGCAATCAATAGCAATCGAACTCGTGACCTTGGATCTGACATTAATTGTTGGACCGAGCGCTTACCGCTTTACCAAAAGCTATAGCTGGTGGTAACGATGCAACTCCAATCTTTTACATCGTATAGCAGCTCAAGAGCCACGTTTCGATCGCTCTACCTAGCAGGGCCAATTATGGCACCTCAACAACTTTCCTCCAATCATTGCACTTCTTGCAATCAGTGGAAATCGAACCCGTGAACTTGGCTGTGATATCAATTTTTTGATCTGTGTAACAGATCAGATCGTAATTTTTATAAACACAAAACCAGTTGTTATATTTTCTGACGATTTAATCGAGTGCACAGGTCTAAGCTGAAGCAAATCAGACGCGAGTTGAAAGCGACGAACTGAGTGCATTTGAGAAGATGTGCAAGCTGATCCATTAGGGACGCCCAAATTGGTCCAGCAGACATATCCAAGCTGATCCAACTTAGAGCGAAGATCAGAACAGAAAAACAGTTTAGAGCAGGTATCAGCTCAAGAAAGACAACATTTGGTTCAGAATCAAGTGCAAATTGGAGTTCAGCTTACAGTTCAACGGATCAGATCAGATGAATCCGCTCAGAGTGAACACCTTAGAGAAGAGCAGGTTCACATCAGAACAAATGAACAGTATCCGGATCAGAGATCAAGAGCAGTTCGGATCAGCTCAGAGCTTAGAATAGATCAGATCGGAAGATCAGATCGGAAGATCAACTCAGAGAAGCACCTCAGACAGAATCGCGTAGTATATATATCAGTTCAGAGTGACACCTCTGAGCAGAATCGGTTCAGATCAACTGAGAACGTCTAAGCTGAAACAGCAGAGTAAGAGCAGTCATCACAGAGAAATACATATCATCTTAGAGCTTAGTAGAGTCGATCAGGTTAGAGCAGATAAGAACGGATGAGAACAAGAGCACAGAGTCGATCAGCTCAGATATTAGAGTTACAGAGTCGATCAGCTTAAGAGCATATTAGAGCAGATTAGAACAAGAGCAGCTTAAATGAGAAACACAGAAACAGATTAGAGGTAAAAGAGGAAGAACGGAGAAAAATAGATCAGATGATAATCGAACAACTCAGAGAAGATACTATCAGATCACGAGCAAAGCAGTTTAAACATGAGCTTATGTGAAGACTGGATTAAACAAGTTCAAACTGATTTGCTTCATCACGTCTACATCAGGTACAGAGTTCACATGTTCAAAGTCAACAAAGCCCGCAAATACAATAAATGACGAAGGACACAAGATACAACCATGTGAGAACTTTACAGAAGCTTTTTAGTGGCTATGAACTTGTGTACAACAGATATATCTTCTCAGAGGCTTTTTATGTGAGGAATCAGGTTTTGGATTAGGGATTAATCATATTTTCAGATTTCGAATTTTAGGATTTTGGGTGAAATCAGTTTGGAATTTGGAGTTGAATTGTAGAAATTATGATAGAAATCTGATTTCCTTAGTAACGCTTGATTTTAGCGCAAGCGGAGAGGTCTGGTGAGTGAGATCTGTTCGCTAAAGTTATCGGGTGAAATCTGGTAGTGTTTGGAGTTGAAGTGATGAAGTTATTTTAGAAATCTGGTTTTCCTACATGTTAGCGTGATTGCCGCGAGATTTAGATGAAACAGTGTCGTGTTGGTGAGGTCTCGATGACCAGGAGTGAAGCGCTTGCATTTCGTAATTTCGGCTGTCAACGCGAGTCAACGCAATTTGAATTGGTGAGGGATCTGCTAGCGCTTGTGAGAGATCTGGTCGAGTTAGCGCGTCGCGTGAGAAGGTGACACGTGTAAGTCAACGAGATAGAGTTGACGCCTGTTTGAGCGCTAGCGTAGTGCGTTGAGGAGAGATCTGTTTCTCTGTGCGTCGTCGTTTTGATCCTTAGCGTTGATTGTGAGATCTGTTTTTACCCATACGCCGTCGTTTTGGACTTGCGCGCGAGAGCAACGTATTGAGCGTTGAGATCTGTTTTATTGGAACGCTGCCGTTTAGTGTTGTGCGCGAGCGTGTTTTGCTAGTGTGAAGTCTGATGGGACTTAGCGCCAAATTGAGAGATATGTTTTGCATTTGCGAGCGATGCAGGGATCTGTTTTTGTCGGTGTTTGATTTAGACAGTAGCATTTGAGTTGAGGAATAAATAGAAGTGTCGAACTACACTTAGAATATTTCTCAACCTGATATTTCTTATCCTCATCTTCGAAACCCTCGACTTTCTACTGTTTACTGTAACTTTACATCGCCGATTCTCATCGCATCCAACCTCTGTTTTTGATAGTCTTGGTGGCGTTGGACTCCCCTAGCTTAGATCTTTCGTTTGCTACCCATTAGAGGACCTGAATTAGCGTCGAAGAAGAAGGGCGAAGCTGCTGTGTCTTCGTGCCGTGAGATATGTGCGTCCTCCTGCTAGCGTGAGCTTTTGGGTGAGCATCCTTTGTTGTTCTGAGCTTTACTCTTGTAGTTAATGCCTGCGTAGACTTGTAGAACTTGAGCATGGTTCTGGCCGTAGGTGTTTATGGGTTGTTGTTCAGATTTGAGCTAAGATATTAGCTACCTTGTACAGATTTCTGCCCCATGAACCTTTCTGTCGTGAGTTTTGTACCAAGAGAATTCTGCTTCTTCAGGCCGTGAGTTATGTCGTGCCTTGTATTGAATCTGTGAGGTAGAATTGTGAGACTTAAGGTACGATTTGAGCAGCTCTAAATAGCTTGACGCGTGAACATGGCTGTATTTCTTTGCTATGAAATCTGTTGGTTGGATGTTGTGATTTTACGTGAACCAGTTTGCTAAATGGCTTGACTTTATGCACTGTTTTACGTATTGGGCATTGTATACATTGAGCATTGATATTGATTGGCATACATGCATACATATTGAGCCTTTGACAGATTGATTTGATGACCTGATTTGGATGCCACGTTGTGACTGGCTGACTGATGAGTCGTGCCTGCAAAGTCCAACGCTATCATCGGAGTGGTGACTACCGGATTCGAGTGTCTACCATCGAGCTGTGATGGGCTGACGGGCCCCGATGATCACGGATCGATGATTTTCACCGGCTGATTGGCTGCGAGTGATATAGAGGCTTGATTTGATTTGTCAGTTGATAGGCTGGTCTAGCTATCCGATCCAGCCTTCATGCATTCATAGCATTGATTTATGTCATGTTGCATGTTTAGCTGTTTTGATAGCTCTTCGTACTGAGGTTTGACCTCGTATTTTGTTTTCCTGCTTTTGTGTCTTGGGTCTGTGTTACCCATTTACAGGATCTTCAGGTAGCCAGGCTGGACAGAGCAGTGGTACAGCCGGTCGATCCCCTTTCCCATGAGTCCCAGTTATATTTATGATATGTACTGAACCGGGGGATGCCCCGTGTTGCTGTGTATTGGGGATCTGTATTCGATTTGAATTGTTGTTGTTACCTGATTGTATAAGTTTGAATTAACTTATATTTTGATTATCGATATTTTGAATGTATGTTTTTACGTTCAGGCCCAAATGATTTCGAAAAATTTTTAAGCCCTGATTTTAGCTTCCGTGTTTATGCGTTTATTTTGTGTTAATTGTGAGTAATTAGCACGGGGCCTGACATTTTATATGCGAAAAGAGACGACGAACACAGAAGTAAGCACGATGCACGAGACAAACAAAGAAAGAAATTGGGTATTTGCAATAGTCGAGAGCTAGTACACACAGGTGACAACTAGTGTAACGTCCGAGATCCGCTCACGTAAACCACATGCATGAGATAAATGTTTTAAATGATTAAATTATAATTGAGGTTTTAAAATAGTAATGATGATTTTATATGGAGGTTTTATGCGTTTCTTGAGCTTTTCGATTTCAGGTGGATATTCGCTGTCGAGTCGCGGAAGGGAGATCGGGGACGATGGAGGTGAAAATATCCAAAATTTATTTTATTATTTTAGGAGATAAAAATAAATAAATAAATAAATTATTTATTTAATGTTAAATTCAGAGTTTTAGGGGTAATTAGACAAATGTGATTTTTGAGCGTTATTTTCACAAAAGCGATTTTTCGGGCAAAAGAGTAGGTAAGCGTAAAATTATATTTTTGTTCCAAAGTTTTTATAATCCGTAGAATATAAAATGGATAGTAAAAGTGTGTATAAATCGACTTGATTGGGCTAGAATTTGGGCAACTTAGTTAAGGCATTAGTGGGCTTAAACTACACTTAAAGCCTTCTTAATACACCATAACAATTGAGAGGCTCAAATTTCACGTACAATCAGTCTCCAATCACCCCATTCAGCCGACGTCCTCCTCCAAAATAACCTAGGAAGAAGTCATTCAATCCAAGGAGCAAAAGTCCGTAATAGTCGTCTCCCGTCCCGCCTCGACGCTTTCGGTAACGTGTATTCACTAATTCTCATACCAAAGGCAAGTTTTAAATCCTTTTTTTTCTGCCACTTTCAGATCATATATGTGTGTTGATTCCAATTTTTATGCATGAGAAATTGTTTCAAATTCTTTTGAAGCGATATGTTGAAATTTTGAAAGAAGTGGATGTAACAATTCGTTCTTGATGCGTTTCGATCGTTGCTGCTGTTTGGGGCATCCAAGGGCTGTTGCTGCCAATAGAGGACCCTTAGGTGGATGTTAGGTTGAATTTATAAGGATTAGAATGTGATGGTTGAGGTCTGGAGGGCTAGGAGAGAGGCTGAACAACAAGTAACATTCTGCTGAAGTTGCTGTCATTCCTTCAGGATTCTGCATCCTTCCGTGATGTGCTGCTGTCCAGAATTCCAGGGACTTTTTGGCTGAGTTTAGGTGTTATGGAGTCTGTATTGGTGGATTAGGAAGGTCATGAGATGAGGTCAAGGGTTGTAGGACGATAGGTATTAACCTAAGAGTTGTAAGAGTACGTTTTGGTGTCTCCTGACAAAGTTGGTTGTTTCATGTTGCTGTGGAAAAACTGAAGGTGCTGCTGCAAAAGTGAGTCATTTATACTGATGTTAGGTTGGTTTGAGATGGGTTTTTATGTGTAAAGGTAGGTCTAGTCATTGGGTTTAAGGCGGAATGGCTGGATAGTGCAGAATGGAGTAGGGATGTTCGACGTGCAGGAGGTGCTGTCCGACCGTGGCTCGACCAGGGCCTTGGTGTGGGTATAAGGCACGGTTATAGGGTTATTATGCCTGGTCTAAGGTTGGTTTTAGGTGGAGTAAAGGCTGGTTCAAGGGAATAGCCGAATAGGTGCAGCTTGATCGAGTGGGGAGAGCTTATGGTTGGGTTGGTCTAGTTCTTGGTGTTGTAGTTGTGTGTGCCCCCTTCCAGCGCACTTAGACATCCTTTAGAGGTCCTTAAGATGTTTATGAGGGGTAGTAAGTCGAGTCTTAGGGGCTGGATTTTTAGGATAAATAAATTAGAAGTCGATTGTGTCCGTCCGGATTGCATAAGAGGCAGCACCTAGCATCGACGTTTAGAGGCTATAGAAGCACCCCGAAGGCTCCCAAGCAGTGTTTTTATGACTTATAAATATGTTTAAGATGTATAAAATTTTATTTCCTAGGCTCGGGTTGGTTGTGGTGAGTTTTGGGCTTGTCCGGTGACTCGTCGAGACCTTCGGGTGTCCGAGTATCCCGTCGAGACATTCGGGTGTCCGAGTATCCCGTCGAGAAGCTTAGGACGATCCCGATCGATCTTGGCTAAAACCTTACTTATTTTCAAATACATTGCAGGCATGTTTATGGGCAGCAAGCTTTGTAAAATGAAACGATGAGATTTATGATGATTTATGGCATGATATTTGATGTTTGATGTTTTAAATGAAAAGAAGAAAAATTGTTTTGAGAAATGTGAGTTGTTGTGACCAAGACGTAGAGGAATATGATGACTACGGCGCATGAGGTCCGTAGAGCTATTCCAGCCTAGTACTATGATTTATAGTTTGATCAAGTGAACAGAGGTGTCTCATCAATGAGCAAACTTCACCTAAAATGTTATTATTGAGGATTTACATTATTTACATGTCTATAGTTTGAGGATAAAGTTTATTTAAAGTTTTTTTTGACGATGATATTTAAAGTTTATAGTTTAAAGATTAAAGTTCACAGTTTAAAGTCCTTTTAAAGTTCTGATGTTGATGTTTAAAAATGTATTTTTAGTATTGTTATTTTAATGCATGTGGATGTATATTGAGTACTTGTTATCCAAGTTTGAGCTTGCTAAGCCTCTAGGCTCACTAGATCTGACTGTGTGCAGATGAGAACAATGAGAGGTTCGAGGCGGGGACGTTTGAGGAGCTCGGACACTGGCGGCGCACTCCCGAGACTTTCTAAGCTTCCGCAAAAGATTTTTTATGAGATGTTACTTGAATTTTGAGGACACATTTTTCTATAGGAGTTATTTTTGAAATAAAATCTTATTTCGTCAGAGTTTGAAATTTGATATTTAATTCGTTTGAAATTTTGTTGGGATATACGCTGTCAGGCCCCGTGCTAATTACTAACAATTAACACCTAATAAGCGCATAATCACGGAAGCTTAAAATTTGGGCTTAAAAATTTTTCGAAATAAAATGAGCCTGAACTTCAAATCATACATTCAAAATATTCATTACTCAAACTTATACAGCAAGTAACCACATAATTCAACTCAAAAAGATAGATCCCCAAATACAATAAAACACGGGGCATCCCCCGGTTCAATACATATCATAAGTAACTGGGACTCAGGGATGAGGGGATCGACCAGCTGAACTTCCACTCTGCCCAGCTTGGTTACCTAAAGCTCCTGCAAATGGGCACGCAGATCCAAACAAGACAAAGCAGGAAAAACATGCACGAGGTCAAGCCTCAGTACGAAGAGCTATCAAAGCAGATAAACATGCAACATGCTACAAATCAATGCTATGAATGCATGAGGGCTATCAAGAAATCGGATAGCTAGACCAGTCTATCAACTGGCAACTCAAATCAAGCCTCTATACCACTCACAGCCAATCAGCCGGTGGAAATCCATCGGTCCGTGATAGCGGGGCCCGTCAGCCCATCACAGCTCGGTGGTAGACACTCGAATCCGGTAGTCACCACTCCGACGATAGCGTTGGACTTTTCGGGCACGACTCAACAGTCGGCCAGTCACAACGTGGCACCCAATCAGGTAAACAAATCAATTCTGAGTGGCACCCAGTTATCGAATCAAATCTGTCAATTCAGGCTCAAGATGTATGCATGATGCTAATCAATATCAATGCTCAATTCAATGAATGCACAATACGTAAAACAGAATGTAACTCAATCATTCAACATACTGATTCACGTAATTCACAGC